>JAQGCP010000073.1:0-24443 GCA_034699885.1 Acrobeloides thornei
TTTGCGCTCATATATGTGCGCAGCGTCATTATTTTTTTAACACTTCCAGAACGATGAGTATTTTTTGGCTTTTCGGGAGGTCTTTGATGTGTTGAACACAATGGCGCTAATAAAAAATTGAAAAAATTCCAAAACATATGTATCTAAAATGTCCAAATTTATGCTTTTTTTTCTAAATAACGCATTTTTATAAAGGCCATATCTCCGAGTAGGAATTGAATTGAGAGCTTGTTGACCACTCATATGAAAGCTAAGAATCTACCCTACAACTTTTATATAGATATCTTTAGCAAGTTTTCGCTTCAATAAAAAGTTATACTCCAATCTTTGAAGCATAACCTGATTTTTTACCGGGTTTTTGACAAAGATCGGCATTTTTAACCCAATTACGGAGATTTTTGTTAAGAATAGTTATTGAAAAATTGTTAGCCCAGATTCCCAAAAACATTTTGGTATATTAGGTTTGGTGTGTTCAGAGCAAAAATGGTAGTTTTTACAGAATTTTTCCCTCGGTCTTATATATACAGGGTGGTCGAAGTAGTTTTTTGCGATTTTTTGGGACCCAAATCGTATGGGTTTCCTTTATAACAGAAATTTTTTCACAAAAAGTGATGTTATACAAAGTTGTCCGTCGTCATCTCAGGAGCAACTTTGTAGAACATCAATTTTTATGAAAGAATTTCTGTCATGAAGAAAATCCTTATGAACCGGGTCCCAAAAATCGCAAAAAGCCACTTTTTTGGCCCATCCTTTAAGTTTACTTCAGGCGTTGATGTACTAGTTGGTTCCATTGATTGAATATCAACAACTTGAGTAGTTTGTTTCACACTTTCTGGCTCATCCAACTTGGAGAACCATGAAGGCACTGTAATATTTTTCGTATCTATTTCAATAATTCGAGTATCATCATCATCTGTTTCTGATGGCACTGTAGAAATTCTTGCAACTTTCTCTGCATCTTCTAAATTTTGGGTCTCAGAGACAGCCTGGGTTTGGTTATTATTTTTCTGAGATTTAATAACTTTCAACTGCGTGTCAACAACTTGCTCCTCTTTTTCGGAATTTGCCAGAGTGTGTAACATAGAATCGAACCATGATGGCACATCCTAAAAAAAGATTATATGTTTTTTTTAAAAATTTTCAACCCTAGTAGGGCTTTTCTAGTCGGAGAATCAATTGCGCGCATTTTCGAGGCATGAACAAATTTCTCTCTTTTTTGCCAATTCGAAGAACTTTTTGAAAATTCGATTTTTTCTACCCCAAAGGGGGCCAAGGGGTCGACTGATTCATGGTTAAATCGCTTCAATAAAACATCTGATTGATCCCTAGATGCAAGCTCTTCGTTTCAATGTTCAAACTCGTTTGAAAATTTTTTTTCGCAATTTTGCTTCGCTCATAACTTTTTACGGTTAGATTTTCAAGTAGTGCAGTAAAAGCAAAAAATGCTCCAAATTTTGTGCTCTATCACGTGGTATCAACTCCCCAAAAGTGTATTGGCCGTTTAAGTCAAATTTGAATTTTAACGCCGTCACCGTGTTCACCGTGGTCGACACAAAATTATAGCTAAAACGTCGTGATTTTTGTATTTTATGATGTCTGGCTTTTCGTTTCAATATATTTTCTGCTCTTCCCTGATTCAATGGGAAAAGCAGAAGATTTTCGAGTAAATTTAAATCATAATAGTATCGACATTTACCTCTTTGCATTGCAAACTCGGATCAAAATCCTCTTTTACTTCATTCGGTTCTGAAGTCGAAGGGTTCTCAACAGTTCCATTTAATTTTTTTTGCTCATCTATAGACACTCCAAAATTTTCTGAACTCGTCGGGTTTTCACCAGATTCATCTAATTGTTGTACCCCATCTATAGTCGCTTCACTAATCACAATGTAAGGATTTTCAAGAAAATTGTCCGTTGTGGAGTCTGGGTCCATATTTTGTATAAGGACGGGAGCAGAAAGCAACAATAACCATTAAATTTTTATTAAATCTATTTGATTGACTATCTTGAACGATTGACTGTATTTATTTCACATAATAATACACAAAAATGCGGGCTTATAGAAATAAAACATTCGTTTCAATGTTCGCACTATTCGAATGATATTGGGTTAATCAAAAAATTTCCGGATTTTTTAGCCTTTTTAGGGGGTATTCCATTTAGATCTCATCTTTCCAATGGTCAAAATCAAAAAATTCCGTGAGATTCGAGTTTCCCATGTCGGAAAATCCTTGATACAAAACGGGAGAAAAAAGAAAATTTTTCAATTTTCGCGTCAATACACCAACTCCATTTCCTGAATCAGGGTCAAGAAAGCGTTTTCATGCTTCGGGAATGCACGCAATCGATTTTCCGCATAAAATTACACCTATATGGGTCATTTTTAGTAAAAAATTTTTCGTTCCCAAAAAATTTGTCGAGCCCCAAAAATCACAAAAAATGCACTTTTTTACTCCTGTAAAAGGATAAAATTTATTTCATAAATGATAATTTATACAAACGAATATACAATTTTAAATAAATTAGACTTTGGCAAAAGCAGGCATTTTACACACAGTTAAACCGGCGGAGTTACAATCACGATTGCTCCACCGATAGCTTAAATCTTTGACGATTCCAACACAGTTAGCATTAGTGTCATTATCGGGTTTGCCTTGAGCAAAAAAGATAAAGTCCACTGGTGAGCCATCTGTCCATATAAACTTCGAATGACTTGTCGTAGCGTATAGACCTATCCAAAAGAAAGAAGCATCACCGGAGAGGTGAAGACCTAAAAATGAGAAAATGAAAACCCCGTAGACAACCGGTTCTCCGGCAAAAATACGAATTTTAGTTCATTTTCGCTTCAATACATCCACCTCGTCCCTGAATTAGGAAAGATATTTCAAGGCTCGACAATGAAGCACTAGATCATTCTTTACTCTTACGGTCGATCCTTACCAATCTTCGTTATCGGTCCGGAACTCGGACCAGAGGCCTCTGTCATACTGGCCCAGCGCTCTAGCACTGAATTACAAGGTTATATAAATGGGATCCGCCAAATCGACTTATGACTTGTCAACCTAACACAGTCAACCCTCGATTATCCAACTCCCTCCCGTCGATTAGGAAAACCTTGATTATTCGAGTCCGCTCGAGGGGTCGGATAATCGAGGTTCGAAATATGCAAATTTCGGAAATAGTCAACCCTGCGAGATAGAACCTAGCAAAATATCGAGTTTGCGAAATTTTGTGAAACATTCTGATTCTAAATCCGGATTCTAAGTTCGGATTGTGGATTCTGAATCGGATTCCGAATTCAGAATCAGAATCTGAATTCAGAATCCAGATTGATAATTAGAATCATGAACTCGAATTCAGAATCTGGATTCAGAATCCAAATTCAGTCCCGTCGATTAGGAGAACCTCGATTATCCGACCTCTCCCGAGAGGGGTCGGGTAATCAAGGATTGACTGTATAAGACTTACTCAAAATAAACCAATCTTCTTCCATACTATGAATTGAAGCCAGATGAGAGTCAATGTGGAACGCTTGACAATAAGATTCTCCATCAATAAACTTTTGATAGTCATTTTCATTTACATAGTAACAAGATTGAGCATTACTGTCATAAGCCCACCCATTCAAGCAAGGAAGTTGATAAGCTGGAGTTGTAGTTGTAACATTTGAAAATTCAGGGGTCGATGAAATTTTAGGCTTTTCTGTACTATGTACTATTCTAGTAGTTCTCAAAGGGATGGAACTCGATTGAGCGCTAGTGGGAGTAGTTTCTGGTGCTCTTGAAGTTTCTGGAACTCTTGAAGTTTCTGGAACTCTTGAAGTTTCTGGCGCTCTTGAAGTTTCCGGTGCTCTTGAAGTTTCCGGTGCTCTTGAAGTTTCTGGTGCTCTTGAAGTTTCCGGTGCTCTTGAAGTTTCTGGTGCTCTTGAAGTTTCTGGTGCTTTTGAAGTTTCCGGTGCTCTTGAAGTTTCTAGTGCTCTTGAAGTTTCTGGTAATCTTGAAGTTTCCGGTGCTCTTGAAGTTTCTGGAACTCTTGAAGTTTCCGGTGCTCTTGAAGTTTCTGGCGCTTTTGAAGTTTCTTGTGCTCTTGAAGTTTCTGGAACTCTTGAAGTTTCCGGTGCTCTTGAAGTTTCTGGAACTCTTGAAGTTTCTGGCACTCTTGAAGTTTCCGGACTTTTTGAAGTCGTAATCAAATGGCCAGGTGTAGTTTCAAGCCGTTTAGTCTCCGTTTGAGTACTTTCAGTAGCTTGTGCTGTAGTAGTAACAATTTTTACTGTGGTTGATTCCGGAACAGTGATATTGAATTCACAAACAAATGGAGCCAGCCTCAAACAGTTGTCATTAAACCATTGTCCGGTTACGATGGATTCCAAAAGGCAGTCATTACCGAAGAAGATATTAGGTTGGACTAAAATTTAAAGGTCCATTACTCTCGCAAAAATGGCAACTTTTTCTGAGGTGATCTCCCAAGTTTTTGTTTTAATACACAGAAAAACGTTATGCCAAAAGTCACTGATCGTATTTTTCACTGACTTACCCAATAAAAGTATACCAGAGGGTTAATAATCCCTCACCAGTATGGGTTTTAGAGATAGGGGTTTCATTTAAGTCAAATACTTACAGAAGCCCCAGTTAGTATAGGAAAAGTTTGACCCATCTGTCCATTGCCATTGATTTTGATAGTTCTTTTGGCCACCAAGCCAAACTGGGCTATGGATAATAAATGTAAGTTTTAAGGCCTGCTCTAAAAAACTTATGTATAGTGCTTTTTGCACGAAGAGAAAAAATCTATCACTCATGGTGAAGTGGTAAGCCTCCCACCTTGAACTCAATGATCAAGGGTTCGATCTTTCCAGGATAAATTTTAATTGACAGACAAGTTGTTAAAGAAGAAATGTCCCGTATAAAGGGAGTCTCTCGAAAACTATCTACTGAGCCATACGGTTGAGGAGAGGGATGTCAGGGAAATTCACAACTCTTCACCGCTACACTTTCCCCAACTTTTTAACACTTTTTCACATACCTGCTATCAATTTATTTGTCAAATCATCATGAACAGATGCCAAAGTTCCTCCAGACTTTTGACATTTTATTTGAGCTAATGCAAAGCTCAAAAACACCTTAGAAATCTTGAAACATTGACCTGGTTGATAGCCTGGAAATGCACCCTTAGGACAACCTCCATTAACAAGCGTGGCCTTATCTTCTCGACCCAAACTGAACGACAAAAATTGAAGTAGGACACAAACAAACAAAATCTTCATGTCTGCAATCACTATTGTAGCTAAAGATTTTCAAACAGCGCTTATATAGTGACCTTCAAAAAAACTTTTATTGCGACCTTTCGAACTATTAAAACCCCCACAGACTTGTGTAGGAGGAAAATATTAGGTTTGTGATCATTTTGAGTTGTTATCAATTTGGACGTTGTAGGACATAAAATTTCCTTTTTGCAAAATTTTTGTTTGGAATAGATCATTCGAGTCTTTCAAATTAAGGCATTTACCAACAAAAAAATATATGTTCGGATGATCTTTGTTTTTTGAAAAATCTTTTGCTCTTTAATTGATGATCAGTGAGTTGATTAAGAGGGAGTTTTTATTAAGCTATACTACAGAGAATAAAGTTCTTCGAGTATTTGATGAGGAGGCGTAGTACTGTCTTAGCTGGGCAAAAAAGAACATTTGTAAGAAGAAGAGTTGTTGTGACTAGTAAGTGTTGTAGTGATAAGTTGCAGTTGACAACTTAGGAAATCAGTTTATTTTACTTAATAAAATAAAAGGTACAAAATTGAGGAAGTGATGTGGAAGATGGAGAACTAGAAGGTGTAGTTAGTTGAATGATCTGAATGAGAAAACCATTTACTTATATACTGAGTTTAGAAGGAACTAAATATGGGGGTCGTTTACATATCACGTGATCAGATCGAGGGGGTGGGGTAGCTGAAATGATCAAACTTGATAACGGGGGGGGGTGTCAGGTCATTGTTCATGTGATCAGGCACGTAGCGAGAGGCAATTCCCCTCCCACGAAATCGAAAAATATGAAAATTTGTCCTAATGTTCCCTCTTATCTTTTTGGCCAAAATTTTTGAATAAAAAAATCATAATGATTCCCCATATGATTTTTCATCAAAAATTTTTTTTACATCAAAAATGCCTTTTTTAAAAGAAAAAAAGTTGATCTTGATTTCTCCGATCTTGATTCAGGGAATGAGGTAGGTGTATCAAAGCGAAAATGAATATACAAGAAGGCATTAGGCAAACGTTTTCACTCGATTTTGGTGAGGTCCGGGCCCCCTTTTATCGCCGTCACTGCACTTCAAAACAACCAAAAAACAAAATTTGATATTTTTCGATTTTTTCATAGAGGTTAAAAGTTTACTCCCACAATTTATATATCATTTGAAAGCTTATAATTAGACAAAATTTATAGCGTAAAAATTATTCCGAAAAAATTAACTGAACAAAGTTAAGCTCGTAAAACTGCTGGTGGATGTGATATAACATTGGTATAAAAACCAAACGGTACGCAGCCCCGTGGGACTGCGCGAAATATAAAAATCTAAAAATTTTTCATTAGGAAAGTTCTTTAGCCACTTTGTAACATTTAAATAATGATTATTTCAAGAACTATTAAGTGAATGATTGTCCAATTGTAACTGTTTACCAACCACAATTGTGATGTGTTGTCTTCTTTTTGTATAAGCATATGCCAAAATTATGATGAGAGATGTGATAGTTATAGAGTTTACCCTCTCGGTGCTGTTTATATTATTCCCTTGAAGGGAGGTTGTCATGGGTAGAGTTTGTAAAGTCGTTTTTGACAATTCTTTTGTTGATATCGTAGCGGTTACGGAGCTTGTTTGAACCGTAGTGCTTGTATTATTTCCTTGAAAAGAGGTTGTTATGGGTAGAGTTTGCAGAGTTGTTTTTGACAATTCTTTTGTCGATATCGTAGCCGATACGGAGCTTGATTGAACCGTAGTGCTTGTACTATTCCCTTGATTCTGATTTGATGCAGTTGTCGATATAATTTGTGTAGTTGTTGACGAAGATAATTTCGATGGTGTGTCCGTTACTGAACTTGGCAGAACTGTAGTGCTTGTACTAAAAGAAGCATTAGAATATATATTAGGATCAACACATTCGACATTACTATTTGTAATGTTTTTTATATATTCACAAGATATAGTCAATGGAGTATAAATATCTAAAGATTTTTTGCCAGTTCTTATGCTATTTCTTACTTTGTCTGCCTTGATTATTTTGTCCACACAATTCGTTAAATGACCCCAATAAATACCAAACACCAAATTCATTCATGGCTTGTAGATAATTTCCAGTTATGGTTATATTTAAATATGCACTAAGGCCAGGGGGACTATTTTGCCTTTTTTTAATGGACTTGCTCTCCTTTTTGACCACTGCGTCCCTTAATTTATTGTGTAAAAAAGAACAAAATGATATCGATACATATTTTTTTGTTTAAAAATGTGTTTTGTTGAAAAAAGCAGAAACTGTTGAAAAATATGTTGTTGGTTAATAAAGTTATTTTATAGCTCATTTTTGTTATTAATAGTTGAATACCGGGAGCCGAATCTAATACGCTTGGAGGGGAGAAGGAATATCCGAGCGACACTCCAAGCGGTTTCAACAAATTTTTAAATGTTATTATTATAATATTTTTAATTTTTTAAATGTTATAATTATGACATTTTCTGAGGAGTGAAATTTTTTTGAGGGGGTATCCCATAAAAGTGGCGTCGATGGTCTTCTCTTTATCGCCCCATACAACTTTTGTTTTAGCGTTGGCAATTTTTTCAAGCGTTCCCTAGATCGTAACCACAGACACACACACATATTTATAGCACAGTAGTGACCCCCTCCCTTGGATTCAATTTCGTGACCCCTCCCCCCGAAATATGCAATGAAAACATGTCCGTAACTCGGACAAATTGAAGCAAAACTGCCTGATTTCCTACATATGCCCGTTTTTCAACATGGAGAATCGATTCCCGAAGGAGTTGAGAGATTCTGAAATTTCTCTGATCCCCTACCAGATGTTGAGATGCTGAAAAAAATCGAAAACAGTAGAAAAATGATGAAATTAGAGGCATTTTTTGAGCGGCTATCACTTATTGAACAACCCAATATGATATCAAAAAGTTTATAAGGTTTTTCTTCGAAACATAAAGGTTTTCATAAAAAGTAGTGAAAACTAAAGTTACTCATCATGCGCTAAGGAATTTTTTGAGCTATCGCTCGACCCATTTGAACGCATTTAAAAAAAAATCAAGTTTTCGTTTCAATACATAGACCAATTCAACCCGTGTAACAACGCATTTCACAACGGCTAGCGTCGTGACTTATTGCAATTTCACGACTGCTAGCGTCGTGAAATGCGTTTCACGACTGCTAGCACGCACCCTTAATCATTTCTGTTATGTTTTAATCAAGCTTTAAATTTACTCGCAATTGCTAATTGACAAAATCGATGTTTGAGCGGAAACTAGAGGAGAGGACGGGAATAGACCACTATTTATATAGTTATTCTTAATTGGATCATTTATAATAAGGTTGTTATTATTACATCCAAATCCGATTTTCCAGCCAGTAGCAACGGCGCTACGATTTATAAAAATAGAATCATTATTTGCTATGCATATCGGCTGAACATAATCGTTCAATTGAATTGGAGATTTAAACTAAATTATAAATATAAAAATCGATTTCTGTGTCCGTCTGTACGTACGTAAGCGCGAGATTTCGAAAACGGTAAATCGGATTGACATGCGATCTTTTTTAAAAGTTAGTAAGTAGGGACTAGGTGTGCAGGAAACAAAAAAAATTTGGGGTACCCCTAAGACATTTAATTTTTATGGGGTTTTTTCATAGGGGATGCCGTATCTCAGCTATTTTAGAGTTTCTGGCGCTGATTTTTTGTACTCAGGGATTTTCGATTATGGGGAACACGATGGTGATAATGATTTTTTTATATTTTGTAAAAAATTATGGGTTACCTCCTAAAAATTCAAAAATATGCGAATTTCAACAAGTTCTCTAAATAGGCTAATTTTTGTATTCGGGGGTTTTCGACTATGGGAAACACGATGCAGATATTATTTTATAACAAAAGTTTGTATAAAAATTAAAAAATTAGGAGTTACCCCCTAAAATTGAAAAATATGAGAATTTCAAAATTGGCACCAAATCGGCTAATTTTTTCTACTCGGGATCAAAGGTACCTTTTGCAACCTAATCATCTGTAACATCGACGTCGGTGACGTCGACTTCTGTAACGTCGATGTCGGCGTCTGTGACGTCAGCATCTGTAACGTCAGCGTCTGTAACGTCGACGTTTGGGGGGGGGGTTGTATACGTGTGGGAAATTCCCCGACTTCCCCCCAATGAGACCTCCCTTGGGTACTACATATTCTTCGTATTTTTTGCGGGTGGGAATATGGGAAGAAGTAAGTTACTCAAAAAGTAAACCTCATAAAATACCAATTGATAATCATGATCTACCCAATATTTCGATACTTCATATGTATATTTTGTATCATTGTTGTCAACGGTGCCAAATGTTGCCAATATTGATTCCACAAAGCCTCTAAAATGTATTTTTGTAAGTTTTCTATTGCTTTATGCTCCACTTCAAAACTTTCCAACTTCGAAATTTTGGAGTTTGGGGCTGCCCAGATATTACGTTAACAAGTAAGGAGTAGATGAGACAAAATAATTACGGTTTATATTAGGCTCATGGGACCATTGGCCCCAAACTTGAAGTTTTAAAGGAAAAATAAAAATTAAAGAAAAAAAATGAAAAATTACTTTAGAAAAACGAGGAGTTTCACCTTGGTGCCCCTCAAATTGGATTCTGGTTGCGGGCTTTGTTTATATATATGGTGGGGGAGGGAACGGTTCAAGTAAAGCTTTCATAGCACAATTGATATATAGCGCGTCATATTGTAATAGCATGGAATAAAAGAGGCAAGATTTGGGAAAAGAACCGATCGATAACGGACGGGAAAAAAGAAGACCTTTCTGTATGGGATCGCTGGCTTAGTGGTCCAAGGCGCTGTCTGAAATAAATAACACCAAAAATTTCAGGTACATTTCATGTTCAATCCACTAGCCGCCGACCCACATTTTTCTAACTTTAGCTGGCGCATCGGCCGGGATAAAAATGAATAAATGCATGAAAAACTTGAAATTTTTGTCATATGCAAGACTTTTTGCCGCTACTGTAGGTTCGAATTTTCGAGATATCGTCTCTTAAAAATTGTCTCATAACGTTTTTCCGAATGTGGAAATTGTTCGACAATTTTAACTAACAGTGACAATTTTCCCTGCAATCG
This sequence comes from Acrobeloides thornei, assembly GCA_034699885.1. Taxonomy (NCBI): domain Eukaryota; kingdom Metazoa; phylum Nematoda; class Chromadorea; order Rhabditida; family Cephalobidae; genus Acrobeloides; species Acrobeloides thornei. Next base: position 10,360 of record JAQGCP010000073.1, read on the forward strand.
TAGACGATCTAAAATCTTACAAGCAAAAATAAGAACCAACCGCATAATTAGGCGATATAAGTATTATCCCACAAAAAAAATTACTGTCGTTTTCAACATATACAATCCCATTCCATGGATATTCGCCTCGTGTAGCACATGATGGTCCGCCATATAACTAAATTAGATTTTAATTTGCAAAACATTTTTCTTACGGATTGGATAGGTTTATACCCCCTCTGGGGATGCATTTAATGAAATGAAACCTAAAATTTTGGGACTTCCATCGACTTCTGAGGCCATCCATAAATTATACATCAAAATTTTTTCGTGGCCCACCTCCAATAGAACCGTTAGATTTGGTGCCTGTTTCAACGTGAAAAATTAAAATTTTTAGCAAAACGTTAGATTTTTGGAGCCCCTCCATGATGTAATCTATATATGGCTCACTTACAAAATTCATCCTCTTCTCCTCTCTGTGCCTATATATGCTTACGATTAGTTATTATAAATGACAAATCTCATGCTTAAAATATGTTTACCTTAGATTGCGAATGAAAAGAATCATTGTACAGAGGCCTTGTCCCACATTGATATGATATAGATGATGGAAATAAGAATATTATGGTAATTAATGAAATATAATAAAAGAAATAAATTTGTTTAGGTATAGACATACTAAATTCAAATGCTATCATTATATAAATTGTACAAAAATTACTCTTTTACACTTCACTATGGAACAGGGTAGCGCAAAAAAGTGACTTTTTTTACATTTTGGGACTCGAAAATTTATTTTTCTAAAAATTATCTCCTAGTGGTAATTTTATGCGGGGAATCGATTGCGCACATTCCCAGACCATGAAAATGTTTTCCTGATCTAATTCAGGGAAAAAATTGGATTTTTGAAGCGAAAATAGTCATTTTCCTCATTTTTTCTGTAAATCACTTTCTAGGGGTAATTTTTGCTCTAAAAACTCAAATTTAAACTATATTTCAATAAAAAAATTTTTAAATTTAAGAAGCAAGCCGTTGGGCGACAGAAACGGCTTTAAACTCGATTTTTGGTGAATTTTTGAAATGGGAGAGCAGGTCATTGAACAACTTGCATTGAATAACCTTAAAGTTTTGTTTGGATGAAATTCAGTAAAAAATCATCATAATACCTTTTATAATTTTTTGATGGGTAAAAGAGTGCCTCCGTAGCCTACTCATCTCCCTAAACCACTGGTCCTGATGTAGACTATTGTGAAAATCATTAACTGATATGGAAGCATATTTACATGGGTTCTTGCAGTTGAAAGGATTTTCAATGTACCAATCAACAATCCTCTTAAAAATATTTGTTTAGATTATTTTACAATTAAACCCATAAGAAGTATTAGCACGGGAGGACCGGACAGCAATTTTTTCGCGTTTGCTACTTTGAGCTATGTTGTATAAAATGTAGGCAAGGAAAAAATTTTTTGAATACATTTCCCATAGTCGAAAATGCAAATCAAATGCAAATCACCTCTGGATCAAACTTTCAAATATAATTGATTGCCTTTTTGATAACGTTCTTTAATGAAAGTTGCTTCAATCTATGTTTTACTAACCTATGGTATTAAATAAGCATAGGCAAATTTTTATATTGCTCCTTATATATATTTTATTTAATATTAATATAAATGCAGGTATATAATTTCAAACTTGACAAAAATCCGAAAGAAAAATCTTGATTGAGAAAATTCCGCGACTGAGAATTTTGGGCAATATAACTTTCACCACGAATCTCGCCACACTTTCGCCACGATAACTTTCGCTACGTAACTTTCACCACTTTCGTGTCAATAAATGCATGCGTAGCAAAATGCATAATTTCATAATGCATAATGATAAAATGCATAATTGTATCAAAATGCATAATTTCATAATGCATAATGATAAAATGCATAATTGTATCAAAATGCATAATTTCAAAATGCATAAATTACAAAATGCATAATAACCAAAACGCATAATGGCTATAATGCATAATTGTATTAAAAAGTATAAATCCAAAATGCATAAATATTCAAAATGCATAATTTTCAATTTTTAAATAAAAATTTAGAAAAGAATACCGTAGATATTTTTTAACCAAAATTTTCCTAAGGCCAAGCCTAAGAACTAAGCCTAAAGCCTAAGCCTAGTCCTAAGGACTAACCTAATTTTTTTTATTGTTGAAAAGTGTTAAGGATAAAATTATAGTTATTTTGTCGTGATTAGGCATTTTGAAACAATTATGCATTTTGAACATTATGTTTTTTGACCATTATATTATGTTTTTTGACCATTTTTGACCATTTTGACTATTATGCATTTTCAATAGTAGGTATTTTGATTTTATGCATTTTGAACATTATGCATATTGAACATTATGCATTTTGATTTTATGTATTTTGATACTATTATGCATTATGAAATTATGCATTTTACTGCACATCCGTAATAAGGGACCATTCACATATTACGTAATCAGGCTAGGAGGGGAGGGGTGGCCGAAATGATTATGGTTGATTATGGGGGGAAGGAAGTCGGTCGTGATTACATAATCCCCATGAAGTTTAAAATTTTTATATTATATTATTAAAACACCTTTTTTAGAAAACAGAGCTCAATGTCACAAAACGTGTCACAAAATTTTTTAAGGATTATTACTTTTTCGTGCGATTTTCCCGTTTTTCTATCGATTTTCATCAAAAGTAACCTTTAAGAAAATTGTAGAAGAATTCAAGCTCTACAACTTTGTTAAAGGAGATTTAAAACGAATCTTACCAGAAAATAATAAAATTCATGATCAAAATGAGTATCCTTACAAAAATTTTTGTGACATCCAATGCTCGGTTTACTCGAAAAGTTTGTTTTAAATAATAGAAAGGATCAATTAATAATTGTCCAATTTTACATAATATTAGGAATTTTCATGTTTTTTAAATGATTTTTATATACCTAATTTTTGATGATTTTCACATTATATACGTCTAAGGATCATGCTTTTGAAAAATGTTCTACTGATTCATAGTTTGAACGCAGACAAGTAATAGGCACAAGCTAGATAGATAGTTTATTGATCGATGTGTCTTTCGCCATAAATTTGTTTATTGCAGATTTACTTTAAAACTTTTAATATATTAGAATTTTTTACAATTACTAGGGTGAAGGAGCTCGAGATTTATGACTCAAGATACACAACCCCCGAGCTCGGAGTGCTCGGCTCCCGGTACTTTACTATGAAACTAACCATTCTTCTAATTGCTCTCTTGAGAATTTTAAAAGCCTTGTTATTTAACTTTATTTTTGTTACATTCTTGAAATATACAAGTGAATGTAGTGATAAAATATGTCAAACTGACGTATAAAACTCTTTTCAAATTTTAAAAGGATTAAGAAACTCGAATATATTTTAAACCACGTGGCATTTTTTCTAAGAACACATAGATGCTTTGTCTTGAGGATAACTGAGTGTATTTTAGCCAAAGTATTTGTCTTAAAATTAATGGCAGCCTTCCAGGCATCATTATGCATAGACCATAGGGCAATGTGTGTTTGGAGTTAGATCGGCAAACGTTTGAAAAACTGAAAATAAAAAGCACTTGGTATCAATTAATGATTAAAGGTCGAGAAATTTTCTAAGCTAATGGAAAATATCTGCTGATAAAATTCTTTTAAAAAATTTTACCTTAACATTTTTATTACGAATCACGAGGGGTCTAGCGCTTTTAAAGGATCAGTCCACTTTTAGAGAATTGATTTCCCATGAAAGAGCACAAATTTTGGAGCATTTTTTGCTTTTGCGGTACTACTTGAAAATCTAACCATAAAAGGTTATGAGCGAAACAAAATTGCGAAAAAAATTTCAAATGAGTTTGAATAAGCGAAGAGCCTGCATCTGAAATTAATTTTTGAATTTGCTTAAAATTTTTTATATTTATTTTTTAATACATCGTTTTTCCTAAAATCGAAACGAATAAAATGACACCAAAATGATCAAATTTGAAAATTTTTGGGTTATTGAAACGAAAACATGAATCAGGGTTTTCGTTTCAAAAACACAAAATAATGCTCAAATTTGATAATTTTGGTGCCATTTTGTCGTCCCGATTTTTAGAACAAATGCTGGCTTGCTTTTTTAATTATAGGGTTGCATTTTTGACCGGTCAAATGACGGTCAAATTGGTCAAATTCATTTAGAAAATTTTTTTACAATTTTAATTGTGAACTCAATACTAAATAGTTTAGCACTGAGGTTTTACATAATAAATTCTAAAAATATCGTTCAAAATTTGAAAAAAAAGATTTAAAAACAGAATAATTTTACGTAAGAATTTAAAAATTTTTTTGCGTAATATTCCCGTTGCCTGTTTATCAATAAAATTCGTTTATTGACACGAAAAAAATTTAAATCGTCTTAGTCCATTTTTTTCAAAAACGACCAAAAATACTTTTTGCATGTAGGTAGCCCCCATGTTTGGAATAAATTTCTCTTTGAAAAAATTTCCCTGATCCCCTACAAAATTTTAAAAAAATTGACTCCGAAGAATTTGACCGTCATTTGACGTCAATTGACATTTGACCGATCCGGTCAATTGACCGCGATGCAACCCTATTTAATTAAACCTGAACATTTTTAAAATTTTAGCAAATTCAAGAATTAATTTCAGGTGCAGGTTCTTCACTTCAATATTCAAACTCATTAGAATTTTTTTGCAATTTTGTTTCGTTCATAACTTTTAACCGTTAGATTTTCAAGTAATGATGTAAGAGCAAAAAATGCTTCACATTTTTTGCTCTTTCACATGGAATCAACTCCCCAAAATTAGACTGGTTATTTAAGAAAACCAGGTTACTTCCGTTTATTTTTCGGGGGGATAAAATTCGGAAAATTTGGTTTACGTAAAACTTAAATTACCTCAATAGTAAATATTTGTGTATTTTGTTCCTGTGTGATAGTAATTTAGCCATTGCTTTAAGGAATTTTTTTAATAAATTTTGATCGCTCTATGTACTTTTTGTACTTGTATGTACTTTTTTCGTACTGTTTGTACTTTTTTGTACTTAGAAAACCTCTTTTGGCATTTAAAATTTGAAAATTTGACATAGATGCAAATATTATTAAAATATTAACTGAGTTATGAAAAACATTGTATCAAAATTTAAGAGAAAAATTTACAAAAAATACAAATTTAGAAGAGGCACTTCAAGCATAAATCAACGCATAAAATTTTTTAAAAGAGAAAAACACACACACAAATATTATTATTGATCAAAGTAAACACATAAAATTGTTTTTCCCAAATTCTTCTACATACATCTTCCTGTCACAAATAAAATTAGCAATTGCTCTAAAGCCACATGGTAGCTTGTTTTCATCTTTATTTTAACAAATTCTTATCTTTTGGAATATGAAAAATTTGTTTATTTCGATTTGAATTTGTGCGATCAAAGCTCTTGAGAATGATAATAAAAAATAGGGCAGGGTTATGCACTTATCTTCTTCCTCTTTTTCTAAGTGCAATTATTTTATGTGTTGGTTGGCTGAATGTCTTGCCATCGACATTAGCTAGTGTTTTCCATCACGTGCTGTAATATTGGGGTTTCCTTCTTTCTTTAAATTTATTTGAGCTGTCGTTTTTGAGTGTGTTTTGTTTGAATTAGAGTGTTTTGTTTTGAATTCACTTGTGTGAATAAAAAATTTGTACAAATATCTTGTTTAAATAAATAGCTTTAGGCCTTAACAAATAATTCATAAAATTGATTTTTGAAACAAATTGCTTCTTATTAAATAATGAGTACTTCCGTTGACTCTGAAAAACGTAGGCTTATTTTTATTCAAACATAATCAAATTATTTTAGCGGCAAGAGTCCGTTATTCATCGACATCTGGTTCCATAGATGGGCTTATCCAAGATTTAAAGAAAATCAACGCTGAAAATGAAGCAAAAAATGCAAATGACTCACCGGATGAGTTAATATACCGTCTTTTTAAAGTACCAAACAAAGATGAAGCGGTTATCGGAAGGCTATTAACGGTAAATTTAGACTTAAAACAAATTTAGACGGTATTTTAGCTTCTAAAAAGCTATGGTCTTCAAGAATCAGACCCTCGGCTAAAGCCAATGATGGAAAAAATTCACAAAATTGAGCAAGAAAAGGAGGAAAGATTTCTTGAAGCCAGGGATCCAAAACAATGGAAATTGGAAAAAGAAGACTTCAAGAAGTAAAGATAATTTGAAAAATTTAATAAAACCTAAATTTAGGTGCATTAATGAAAGTATCACTTTAATTTCAAGAACTCTTCAAAATGATTTAATAATTCCAAGTTGGCACCAATTTTGTTGTCAAATCAAGAGCATTTATGAATTCGTAAGTCTGAAGATTTTGAGGGAGGGAAAATGTACAGCGTATCCCAAAAACCGGATTTTTGCGAGATTTTTCAATTTTCGAGTTTTTTAATTTTCACCAAAAAACACTATAGGGGTTTTTTCTATACCAGAACTCGATTGCGCGCATTGCTGGACTTTGAAAACGTTTCCCTGACCTTGTATCAGCATATTTTCGCTTCGATACACATATCTCTTCCCTGAATAGGGTCATGAAGCGTTCGGAAATGCGCGCAATCAATTCCTCGCATAGAAAAACCTATCCTATTACATTAAACATGATCGATGAGAAAAGATGATTGACCAAAATCATCGAAATCGTAGAAAAAAATTTTTTCAATTTTTTCAAAAAAAGGTTAGTTATAGCAGATATTAATTTAAAAAAGTATTAGTAATAACTAATACATTTTTAACGTGGATCGTCGCTTGAAGTCACCCCCCCCCTCCCAGAACGGAGCGCTCTGCTCCCGGTACTTTAGATTTATTTTGGTGAAAATTTAAAAAGTTGAAAAATTTTAAAAAAATCGCAAAAATCTGGTTTTTTGGACACCCTGTACTTATTAAACCAACTTTACTTTTATAGTGCAAACCTGTCACCAATGGTAAAGTTGCAGATTATATCCCGCAACTTTCGCGTTTTGATCCAAATTTATGGGGTGTTGCCATATGCAGCGTCGATGGACAACGAGCTGCTTGGGGTGATGCAAAGAAACCTTTTTGTGTTCAAAGTGTTTCCAAAGCTTTTAACTATGCAATTGCTGCATCAGAAAGAGGCGCAGATTATGTTCACCAATTTGTTGGTCAAGAGCCTTCAGGAAGGTTGTTTAATGAAATTTGTTTAGATTCACATAGTAAGCATGTTTATTTATGGTTAGGTTAAAGCTTTTGGAGGCAGGGTGCACCAATTCCCTCAAATTTTTTTAATGGTAAAAATAAGGGTCATTAAATAAACAATTTCTTCACCCATTCTCTTCGGGACCGCAGTTTTTCTCTAAAAAATTTTGGTCTAGGTACATCGTTTTGTTTGCAGGACATAAATTAAAATTTTTAGATAAACCTCACAACCCTATGATCAACTCTGGTGCCATTATTGTAACAACTTTGATCCAAAACAAATTGGACATGGCTGACCGATTCGATTATGTATAACTCAATATTTGTATAAAAAATAGTTTTAAAATTTTAGATCCTAAACTATTATAAGAAAATTTCTGGGGGCGAATTTATCGGCTTCAATAATGCTGTGTAGGTTTAAAAATCTTTTCAATGTAGAAATTTTATTTATAGTTTTCTTTCCGAAAGATCTACGGCAGATCGGAATTTTGCACTTTCATATTACATGAAAGAATTGGGTTGCTTCCCAAAAGAAACGACAAATTTGACTGAAGCATTAGATTTTTATTTCCAACTTTGCTCAATCGAAGCTACATGTGAGTCATTAGCGGTTATGGCAGCTACTCTAGCTAATGGAGGTAAGAGAACCCATAAAATTTTAATGTTTTTATCAGGTGATGATTTGAAGGCACGGGTTTCCCACTTTAAACTAATGATAACAATGTGAAAGTTCCTGACCTTGATTAATGAGATTAAGGGTTAAAAAGAAACTGGTCGGGGAAGCCTTAGCATGCCAAACATAATAAATTTTCCAACGCAAATTCAAAAAATCTAATAATTACACAACAGTTGCTTGTCTTTGAGCTTATTTCCAAATGACGAAAATAAATACCTGCACTATGTTTGAAAAGAGATTAAACAAAAATTTATTTAATACGTTGTGACTAAAAATTAACTCAAAACTCGCCGATCTAAGCAATTTTTCATGAATATTGTCAAAAACACGACAACTCAATAATTCCATAAAAATTCGTTAAAATGGTTAATAAATTCGACTCCTTTATATGGAAACGGCTAAAAATAATCAGAAATTAGTTAGAAAACTATATCTGATCAAAAGAACTACATAATGTATATATTTTTAAAGCTAAAATCGCAATTTTTATGCAACAATGTGAAAAATACCAATTTTGGGGTATATATAAAAAGGCGTGTTCCCCATACCCAAAAACCCCGCGTACAAAAAATCAACCGATTTGGAAGACTTGTTGAAAATTCGATCTTTTCGTCTTGGTCCCTCAAGGAGTAAAATTGAAACAAAATTTTGTTTCCGATTTCGATAATTTTGGTGTCAATCGTTTTCTATCGTCCCCTAAAACTTTTGTTCTAGCGTTGACATTTTAAATCAAGCGTTCCCGAGATCATCTGAACACACACATAGACAGACACACATTACACGTTTAATGTATTAGAATATGAATATGTTTTATCCATTTTTTACGAACTTTTTACTAAGCCATTTTTACGATCATTTTTATGTAATTACGAAAAATTTCAAAAATTCCTTAATTCTAAAAAACGTAATTGCATTTTACGTCCCACCACTGGAGCAAATGCCCCATTATCCAAAACTCGAAAATAAAAAACATTTTTAAAAATAGGCTATTCAGAATAGCATATATGAAAATGATGAGATTAAAGTCATTCACCGATAAGCCGATTTACTAGTTTTTGGTAGAAAAAAACATAATAACATTTTGACAAATAATGAAAACATTTTTGAATTCATTCTTTTATATTTATGATCTTTTTAAAATTTGTATAGATTATTTTTGAGAAATTGCATTCTCTTATAACCCGGAACTAAAACCGTTTACTTCGAAATTTACATAATAAGTCAAGACAAAACTAAAAGAAGGAAGGATTAAATTCAAAGTATAAACGTCCGTCTCCGAACATATACACACATCACATTCGAATAATAAGAAAGAAGGATGTTAGCGAAAACGCTCGCGTCCCATTTCTTTTGTTTACAATAACAGCCATTCTCATTTCTGGGCGCGTTTTGAAGAGAGCACACAGGCGAAAACAGCAAACCAGCATCCTAAACGCAGCATCAGCCTGCTGCTATTGATCGACAACGGAAAACACACAACAGCACAGCAGCAAAAAAAGACGAAGAAGAAGAAGAAAACGCAGAAAACGTATGCATGAAAGCGTTTCGTTTTTCTCAAACACATCGTTTCGTTTACTCTCTGGACTGGGAAAACATAACATCAGCCTTTTCGTTTCTTCTTTTGCCTAAACCCCGTGACCCAGCCAACACACCATCCACAAACATTGCCAACTCGAGAAAAGAGGAAACGAAAAGGGAATTTTAGAAAAAGGAAACAGTCAATAACATCATTTTTTCTCGAAAACATTTTATTTTGCACGGCGAGGTAAAATATGTTTACAAACAAAATTGCTGAGTTATGGAAAACAAGATTGATTTGCAAACGAAAATATGTACTTTAATGTTTTTCGGTCAAAAGCAAAATATTTGTAAACAGATTTTGTTTTGATGATTTTGGAAAAGTTTGTAGTAAATAGTAAAAATAGAAACAAGAAAAGGGTAAACTAATAAATAAGAAGGCGACAAAATTAGACTATATTTGAAACCGCTTTAAAACTGAAAGAACTGTTATTTATAGTCTGTTTACGAGAAGAAAGTAAGAAAGTTGCTGTACCATAGTGCATTGGATAAGGAAGCTGCACACCATGTTGGAACCATGTCGACAGACAGAATGACAAAAACGAATTGTAGAATAGTAGAACGGGGTCTCACAAACAACTTTTAAAAAGGCAGTTTGAAAAGTTACTGGAAAATTTTTGAGCTATTCAAGAAATTCGATTTTACATTGATTTTTATATATGTTAAAGGAGGGACCACTTTAGGGTCAGATCTCGACCAAAAAAATTTTTTTTGAATTTTTGCAAAAATGACCCTACTACCCCTAATTTTATGCGAAAAATCGATTGCGCGCATTTCCGAAGCTTGAAAATGCTTCCCTGACCCTGAATCAGGGAAATAAGGGTGTGTATTGAAGCGAAAATATAAAATCTAAAATTTTCATATTTTCGCTTCAATACATACTCTTATTTCCCTGAATCAGGGTTAGAAAAACATTTTCACGCTGCGGGAATGCGCGCAATCGATTTTCCGCCTAGAAATTAGTCTAAAAAGTCGGTAAACAAAAATGCTCAATTTTTTATGAACTTTCCGAATATCAACAAAAAATGGTAACTTTTTTCCGCTCAGAATGGTTTTTTGATAATTTATTGAAAAAATTTATCTGACAATTTTTAACCCCCTAAAACCGTTGGAGGGTGTGATACAACACTAGTATAAAAACCAAACGGTTCGCAGAGGAGCTGTGTGAAATTTGATTTTACTAAAAGTAAAAAATAGTACGAATTGGGCAAACGAATGCACCGGACGTGCGGAATTTGTTGTGCGGCGCATTCGTTCCTATCGCCACAAATTGCAATTTCTACTAAAAGTAAAAATTGCTAATTGTTAGTAAAAAATAAACACTGCTAGGAACGCTGAAAACATCGAAAAATTACCATCTTTCAAGAAATTTTCAATAAATTTCCAAATTTGGGCTACCATTTTTTCAGGAACTTTCCTGGACAAGTTTCGCAATCGGATCAAAAAATCCCACATTTGTCAAAAATCGCAATCGCAAAGATTTGCGATTAATTTTCTTATTGAAACAAAAATCTTCTATAGGTGTCCATATAAAGGTTGTAGCGTTGATTTCCAGCTTTTCAATGAATGGTTACCCATATTTCAATTCAATTCATATGAGGATCTAGACTCAATGTAAAAAAATAATATCCTTCTAAAAAGGGGTTCTAGACCCACGTAAGTGAGTTTTTTTCAAAAAAATTTTTACATCATCGTCTTCAGCTTAAAAACTGCTTTGATTTAGGATGAAGTGATCAAAGTGTATACGAATATTCAAAAATGTTTATAGAAAATTGCAAAATTTTTCGAGTGTAAATGTTTTTCGCGAGCTCTAGGGTAAAATGTTGAGGAGGAAGTTCTACTGGACTATCAATCATCGCTGTAACATTCAGTTAGTCGGACGTAACCCAAGGCGTTTTTGTGCAAAATTTAGGCATAGCCAACTTCGCCAAGAAAAAATGAAATGATGTTTATTTTTAGATTTTTTGATCAAGTATGACCACATTTTCTTGACAATTTTATAGGGGTTTATGGGGAAAGTCGAGTCAATTCGGTAATCCCTACGTCTGTCTTGTACCGTGAATCAATCGGATGGCACACAGGTGTCAATCACAGTGTGAGTAGTGGAAAATACACCGTCAAGTAATCACCAGTTAACGGGCAAGCTAGCACAATGGTAGTAGCCAGGAGGTCCGGATTCGAGTCCCGGCAGGGTCCGAAAACTTTTGCTTAATTTAAAAATTTTCTGTAATAAATTGATCAAAATTTTGTTCAAAACTGGACTGGTGTTTTAAATTTTCAGTGTCCCCTCACACTAGGTCCGTATATACTTGGGGGACTCGTGGGCTAGTGATGAATCGAAATCAGTTCTCAAAATTTTTTCTTTAGCTTTTTATGAAAAATGTCAAAAACAAAAAAACATAGAATTTCGTCACAATTTCGTGACGAAATTTGGCACGAAATCGTGACGGAATCTGTCTCGTAACTTTTTTCATATGTATTTTCATAAAAAGCGGTCAAAATAAAAGTTGTAGAACAATGCAATTTCTGTGTTATTTTTTAAACATTTTTCATAAAAAGCTAAAAAAAAATTTTTGAGAACCGATTTCGTTCGATTTCGACTCATCACTACTGTGGGCCCGAGGCTGCCCCGAAATGGACCCCCTTCCTATGAGCTTTCCTCGCACGCGAAGCATATGTAAAAACAAATTTTCAATAGGACCATTGTTTGTTAAAACGACCTAAAACTTTTGTTTTTGTCTTCATTTTAATTGACCAGAAACTGCTAAAAACTCTATCTCTTCGATTAGTCCCAGGACACCATTACTTCTAGCGTGTTTCAACTCCCATTAGAGGAATCAGACAAGTCGAAAATCATTTTCAACTGCTTGCAATTCCATCGAGGCCGCGCTAACGTCACTCATATTCCTTTTGAAATGAATTTTTATTTGCATGTCCATTCATTTTCGCATTTTTTCTTTGAATTTATTTCGTGACTTCAGAGAGAAAATTTACGCCTATATTTTTATTTCGTCGAAAAATAATAAGAAATATTTCACTCGAATAAGTTTATTATGGTCTAATTCTTCGAACACTTCGACTGGTCTTTATGGGTCCTTTCGAGCATTAATACCACCTGTTTTTTTGTTGTCATATTACGTTTTTCGGTGTTAGTTTTCTAACGAATAATTTTATTAGTCTTGAATAAGCACACTCCGACAAAGTGGCTTGTTTTTTTTTATATTTGTCTGTATTGAATATTTTGTTCTATATAGGTTTAGGCCTAGGCTTAGACTTAGGCCTAGGTTTAGGCCTAAGCCTAGCTTAGACCTATCTCCCGTCAACATACGAATTTTACTATTGCAAACAGAAGGTCGGTCAATCAGTCAGCTCACGATTTCCTCATCGAACTCAATGAGAAAAGCCGATACTGCGACTTCGAGTCAGCTACTTGGAATAACAAACCTCGTGAACGATCCCTTCGAGATGTCTATGCCGTCCTGCCAATCGTTTCAATAAACACGATATTATTGAAAATCAGGTAACGCTAGCTGTCGGAAATGCGTTGCAGTCGTCAGAAATATTTTTAACATTGAAAATTTCCGACAGCTAGCGTTGAGATAGCGCTAGTTAACGTTGAGATAGCGTTGTCAGCAAGTGTTGAGATAGTGTTGTCAGCTAGCGTTGATTTCCGACATATAGCGTTAGATAGTGCAGACCCTAACGTCGACGTCGGAGTCTGTAACGTCGACGTTTGCGGTGTCGTCATCTGTAACATTGGCGCGAAGCGTGCATCGGGGCTAGTTGTTGGCTAAAAAATACAAGATCTAGTATTTACATGATAAACGACCTAGTCAGGTGCTACTTGTTTACCCATTTTTAAACTAGTTTATTCAAAATAATTATTTTTTCTATGCCTTGTTAATCTGGTCTGCTTCAATGTCCACCCACATGCTATCAAAAATTGTCTTCTCACATTTTACCAAAACAAGCCACTCCTAATGAATTTCGAATGCCAACTTCGATATGACTAGTTGTTGTTTATATTTTGCTCAGTTATGTATGTGTTGACTGGGAGATTGAAGCCTACGAGAAGCCGAGCTCATTTTTCAATTTCTTTGCTGTTCGGTTCTTGTCGGAAATAATCCGACCTTAATTAGACACATTTTCAAACAATTTTTTTAACTTGAGCACTAGCCGTACACATCGTGTAAGCTTTTTATTAGCGATAAAACTATGTCATGACAAATTAAAACTCTTCTCGACCATTGCCATCGTATTGACAATCATTGAAGCTCTTTTCTCTGAATTCATTTGCATAAAAGGGGATTAAAATAGTTCGATTTTTATTGTATGACACAAACACTTTTGGAAACGACTAAATTTTTTCTAACTAGTAGAGCCGTGGGAGTCGAACATATGATTTTGTCCGAACTATTGTTGAGCCGAACCACTAGTTTTTAGAGATCGTTTCTAACTTAGTTTATGTCAGGTCAAATTGAGGTTAGGGCTAGTTAATATTAGAACGAGTACTAAGGTTACAACCATATGAAAAACTGATATATTCGGAAAGATCATGAAAAATGGAGCATTTTTTGTTTTTACGGCATGTTCTGAATCGTTGTAGTTTTCGA
>JAQGCP010000074.1:0-24426 GCA_034699885.1 Acrobeloides thornei
GAGATTACTGATCATAAACTGGTATCTCCAGAAGAGCTCACTTTCCAAGAAAAAGAAGCATCTTCCAAAAAGAAAGTTCCACCAGCGCCACCAAAAAGATCTGCCGTTAAGGATACAGTGATAACAAAAATGGAAGAACATGCTCAAGCCGAAGCCACTGCAAGTATAGCTTCCAAGGAAGTTGAAATTCTTCAAATACAAGCTGCTACCCAAGAAGAGATAAGTACAACAGAAAAATTATCAAGACAAGAAGAATCCAAAAAAGCCAAGTCCAAAAAACTTATTAGGCAAGACAAAAAGGATAGTTCTTCGATCGAAGCTATCACGACAGAAGTTGAAATAGCGAGTACCATTACTGAAGAAGAAAAGCAACAGAGAGAAAAAGAGGAACTCGAAATCTCGGCTTTGGAAGAAATAGAAGATACCAAGTTGGCTGTAACAAAATTGCCACTAAAGGGCAAAAAGAAAACAACTAGAACAAGTGTGGACAAAAATGAAGTTTTGACCACTGAAGAACAACTAGAGGCAAGAGAGCACACTTTGGAAGAAGCTGAAATAGCAGAAAACATCAAGGAAGAAATTGAAAGACGCCGAAGAGAAAAAGAGGAGCTTGAAAAATTAGCCGAGGAATTAGAATATTTAGAAGAGGGCTTAGCTGAACCTACTATCGAAGACATCAGGTTGGCGGCAACAAAAAGCCAGAAAAAAGGCAAAAAGAAGGAACTAGGAGCTAAAGCTAATGAAGAAATGCTAATCGCTGAATCAATAGAAGTAGAGATAGAAAAATCTTCGCTAGAATCCGCCTTGAAACACCGAAAAGAGAAAGAAGATCTTGAAAAATTAGTACATGGTCTGGAAGAGGGATTATCCGAACCGGCCCAAGATGCTTCTAAAACTTCTAAACCAAAACCAAAAGGCAGGAAGGTAGCTTCAAGAGCCGAATCTTCCATTGAGCAAATTACCCCAGTTCCTGCTGCTCAACAACACCTCGAAACTTCTTTCGAACAATTTGAAGAGGAAGAAGACTTGGAAGACAGCGAAATCATGTCCTTGACTACAACTGGTGAAATGGGAGGTCATAGAACATATGAGTCCGAAAAGGCTAAACCGAAGTCCAAAGGCAAGAAAAAGACTACTCGTGCCGAATCTTTTGGTGACTTAGAAGCTGAAAAACTTGCAAAGCCTACTGCAACAAGACCTGAAATATTTCTTGAAACAGCAACAGAAGAAGAAATTGCTGATTTGACTGAAGAAGTTGACATAAAGTCGTATGAAACACAAAAAGAAGAAGTTTCAAAGGCCACTGCCGATGAGAAAAAAATTAGTGTAGCCGAAAAACCATCAAAGAAACACATGCCTCGACCTGAAGCTTCTGTAGATCATGCTGAAGAGTCACTTGC
Source organism: Acrobeloides thornei (assembly GCA_034699885.1). Lineage (NCBI taxonomy): Eukaryota > Metazoa > Nematoda > Chromadorea > Rhabditida > Cephalobidae > Acrobeloides > Acrobeloides thornei. The sequence continues at coordinate 1,401 of JAQGCP010000074.1, forward strand.
CCATGAACAAGGTTATATCGAAGCAGCTATAGTGGCCGAAAAGCTTGAAGAGCGCCTAGAAGAAGAAGAGACCACCAAAAAACGGAAAGGCTCCAAAAAATCTAAACCATCCAAAGAAGCAATGAGTCTAAAATCCGCTCTTGAAGAAGCCGAAAAAGTTCTCGAACATGACCTCCAAAAAGTCACCACCGATATCCAACTCCAAAAAGCACCCAAACTCGAAGCCACCAAAAAAATCAAAACCAAATCATTTGAATCTGAAACCTTGAGCCTACATGAATCTTCCGAAGAATCGAGTATCGTCGATGTCGAGCTCACTCGTCCAGAGAAGAAAAAATCCGCGCAAAAACTTATCAAAAGACCTATTGTGATCCAGGCAGCAAAGCGGGTCACTGGAAGAGAAGATGAAGATGTTGCTATGGAAGCAGATATCAAATATAGCACTGCGAGAGGAACTTTTGACGTTTTAATAACGGCGATGGATGAAGAGATGACACAAGCTAGTGTGCATGAGGCAATGGAGGAAGATATTTTGAGTCACGCTCATTTATCAATAGTGCCATCAGCGGAGGAAACTCAGATGTCTTTGCCGATATCGCCAAAGGAATCACAAATGTCTAGAATTAAGTCACCAGAGGCTGAACAGAAAATGGTGGAATTGGATCTGAAAAAGGCAAGAGAAGAACTAGAAAAAGTAGCCAAGATACCACAAGAAGATGGAGAAAAAGTTGCAAAACGGATATCGGATGCGGAATATGTAACAGCCTCTGAAGGACTTAGTCTTGAATCTTTACCAGAAGAAGAGCCCACAGAGGTTAAACACACTTCCGGCCTAAGAAAAGGAAGTGTGAAAAAAGCTGCCAAGAAAACTGTCAAGGGTGAAGAAGCAGAAAAAGCTGACTTGAGCACACCAGAACCAGTAGAAGAAAAAGTTGAAGCTGAACAAAAACTCGAGAAAGCTGAGCTAGAGTTGCAAACTGAGGTGCAGATAGAACCAAAAGAAAAGGCTAAAAAACGAGCTAAGGCCCCCACAGATGAAGTTACTGGAATCGAAGCTGAAATCACTAGAGAAGCTGAAGCATCCGCTGAAATCTCCAAGCCCAAAAAACCAAAGACCAAAAAAGTAACTGTTAATATTCCTGATGAGGCTGAACCTGAGCCCCAACAAGAAATGTCAGAAGTCACTTTCCATATGGAAATTCGAGGCAAACCTCTTCCACCAACAGAATCCGAACCGGAGACACCAAAAGCCGAAACTCAAAAACCACAACATCGACGCAAACCCAAACTTGCAAAAGATGAAACCCAGTCCATGGAAATATCCGAACCTGAAGCTCGCCAAAAACGTCCTAGACAACGTAGCCGTACTCCCGCTCGTGTAGAACAACCTTCTCTTCCAGAAAAGACCGATTTTATCCTTCCTGAAGAGAAAACTCAAGCCATCGACACTGTACTAGACATGTTTGACCAAGTCAATGAAGTTTCCGCCAACATCGTCGTGAAGTGCATCATGCAAGATAGAGCCAAATTCCCTGCTGCAAAAACCGAAGCGGAAGAACTTTACATCGGCATTAAAAAATATAGTGATGAAGCGGTTGCCGAGATTATTATCCGAGACAAAACTGGTAGTGTTGTGGACAAATTTTCCATGCGTCCAAGTGAATTTTATGCCATCGACAATGTGCTCCAACAACGAGGTCTGGGTGAAGTGGTAGAACTCAAAATTAAAGCTCCAAGAGAAATCCCCAAAGAAGATCTCGGCACTGAAGCAGATGATGAAATTTCACTCGCTGAGTCGATTGCTAGGAAAGTGCCCAAAATTCAAGATGAGAGGGATAAGCTCAAAAAGAGGGCTGATGAAGTGGTTGGCGGCACTGCTAAAGTTGAAAGTAAAGTCACTGGTCCAAGTGAGGAGATACAAATTTGTAAAAGTGATCAAAATTCGATTTTTTTAGTACAAGTTGTGGAGAATCCGATAAAACCAACATTTACGACTAAAAAGAAGGTTATAAATTGTGACGAGGGTGAAAATGTTGTGATTAAACTAAAGCTTATGGCTAATCCAGAACCTAGGGTATAACATAAGTCAATGTCGTAGTTTGAACATTTCCTCCTTATGCTTTGGCCGGACTTCGACTAAAGCATAAGGAGGACCCTATGATTTTTGGGCCTTCGGCCCGTTGGAGTGTGGGGGACGTATCCAAAGTACCCCTTATCTATCTACATCCCACCCTCCCATCCCAAAGACGGTAAAATGTCCAAATTTGAGAGAGAGGTCCACTTTTGTAAGGTAGAGTGTCGATGGATAGTTCATTTATGGCACTGCCAATCCCACCACCATCCCACAAACTACGACTTTAACATAAAACCTTTTTGACATCAACCTAGCCTTTTTGCAGATGTCCATATATCACAATGAAAACTATATGGAAGAGGATGAACGCATCACAATTATCGTCGAACGAGACAAATACCTCTACTCTTTCATAATCATGATAGATGACATCGATTTAACTTTTGATGGCAAACTAACATTTGTCGCCACAAATGAGCATGGGCATGATGAAGCTATAGCTTTAATCAATGTTAAAGGTATTGTCTGTCTTGTCAGTCAAAAAATTGTCTTTGTAAATTTTAGAACGACCTAAGCCGGTTGGAGCTCCAACATCACCAATACTTTCACCCCAAGAAAAGAAGAAGAAAGAGAACAAACCCAAATTTACTGCGCATTCTCGAACTGTTAATGTCGTTGAAGGAGAACAACTAGAACTCAAATTTACTGCTAAAGGACAGCCACCACCTAATCTAGTTTTGGATTTGAATGGCGAGCCGGTAGATCCGGCATTGGTAGGATATATAAGATTATACAGTAAAAGGTATAATAAAAATTATTTTCTAGTATTCATGTAAAATGAAAGGCAAAAATAGTGTTGAACTAGCAGTATCGTTTGAAGGAGTTTCAGAAAGGCATGCAGGAACGTATACTTGTCTCGCGTCTAATGATTATGGTCGTGCTTATTGTCGTACTGTTGTTTCTGTTCAAAGACCAGGTTTTGTGTTTGTTAATACTTGTCTTGTCCAAAGTCTACACGAAAAGACCGAAAAAGTCTACTAAGTCACTTTCCCTCGTAGCATAGCCAGGGGTATCTCCCTCTATACTAACGAAAAATAATTGTACGAAAAGTACCGTACGAAAAGTTCGTACGAAAAATAATTGTACAGAACAATTGTACGAAAGGTTTATACGAACCACAATTGTACGAAAAGTTATATTGCCAATACAATAAGTCGGACTTGTACCAGGCAAAAAGCACCTATAATTTTGCGCTGGCCCTCGATTTTTAGGTCTAGGCTTTTTCGGTCTCTTAACTTTATGTAAACCATAGAACGGAGCACTTTTAAGTCACTGATCCTATGTGTTAAAACAAAACAAATTTTAAATTTAGGTGAAAAACCAGAAGACGAGGTTCCCAAAGAAGAACCCGAACCAACATCTGAAGAAAAATTAGAAGATAAGAAAGAAAAGATTAAGAAACGCAAGCCTACTAAAGAACTTACTGAAAAGCCATCTGAAGAACCAACACCAGCCGAAGCCGCAACCGACAAAAAACCACCAGTTGCCGAAAGAGAACCATCACCAGACAAGAAAAAGAAGAAGGTCCCCAAATCCCTCTTCATCCCTGATGAAATTAACTCCCGGTTTGGTGATCCATCCATCCTCGTTTCCGAAACCAATCTCACAACTGTTCTATCACCAAATCAACAATCAATTCAAATTACATCTCCTCTCAAAGAACCACTAGTCGTCTCTGTTACCAAGAAAGTTGACAGTGCTAAACCAGAGGAAGTTCCCGGCGCTGAATTTTCGTTTGCTGAAAAAGCAGAAGGTGCTGAAAAAGTTGCTCTAGCTGCAGAGGAAGAAGCCACTGAAGTGACAATCAAGAAGAAAGGTGAAAAGGTTAAGAAGAGAAAGCCTTCAGAAGATAAGATGAAACAAGAAGCTAAGGCCGACGAGGTTGACGTGACAAAACAAGTCGAAACCCCTGCTGATGAAGAAGCTCGCAAGCGTCGTGAAGAGATTGAGCAGCGTAAGAAAGAACAAGAAGCTCGAAAAGATGAACTCGAAGCCTTGAAAAAGAAAGAGCAAGATGATAAGAAAAAACTAGCGGAAGAAGAAAAAGCAAAGAAAGAGGAAGAAAAGAAACGGCAATTAGAAGAGGCTAAAGCCAAGAAGCAAGCTGATGAAGAGGCAAAGAAAAAAGCCAAAGAGGAAGCCGACCTCAAGAAAAAACAAGCTGGTGAAGAAGCCAAGAAGAAACAAGAAGAAGATTCTAAACAACGCCGCGAAGAAGCCAAAAAGAAGGCTGAAGAAGAAAAACGTCTTAAAAAAGAAGCTGAAGAAGCCAAATTGCGAGAAGAGGAAGAGGCTAAGAAGAAAGTCGCTGAATCGTTAAAATCCAAAAAGTCGGGTGACAAGAAAGTTGAACAAGAAGAAAAAGAAGCTTCAGATGAAGCTGCCAAGAAAGCAGAGGAACTAAAACTTAAACGTGAGGATTCTAAAAAGAAGAAAGAAGAAGAAGAAAAACTCCGTAAAGAAAAAGAAGAGCAAGATCGACTAGCCAAACTTGCTGCAGCTGAAAAAGATGCTCAACAAGCTAAAGATGAAGCCGACTCCGAACTTCGCAAAGCCACTGAGCTTAAGAAACAACAAGAAGAAGCCGAAAGAAAAGCTGAAGAAGAACGTCGTAGAAAAGAGATTGAAGAGCGAAAATCTGCTGAAGAAGCTCGTAAGAAAGAACTTGAAGAAAAGAAAAAAGCTGATGCCGAAGCCAAGAAAAAGGCTGAAGAAGAAAAGAAACGTTTAGCAGAAGAGGCTAAGAAAAAGGCTGAAGAGGAAGCCAAAGAAAAACAAAAACGTGAACTAGAAGAGGCTAAACAAAAGGCTCAAGAAGAACAAGAGCGTAAACGTAAAGCTGAAGAAGAAAAAGCACAAAAGAAAGAGGGTGTGAAGAAAAAGAAGGAAAAGAAAGAAAAGACTGAAGAAAAAGTTGAAGCTGAAAGCTTGGAAGCCATCAAACTCAAGAAAGTTGGGAAAAAGGAAGGTGTTGAAGGAGAATCCGAAGATGAAGCCAAGAACATGGCTGATGTACTTAAGAAGAAACGTGAAGAAGCTGCTAAACTTAAAGAGGAAGAAGAAAAGCGCTTAAAAGAACAAGAAAAAGAGGAATATCAACGTAAGCTAAAAGAACAACAGGAAGCTGAAGAAAAAGCTCGTCTTGAAGCAGAAGAAGCTCTTAAGAAAGCTCAAGCTAAAAAAGAAGTAGATCTCAAGAAAGAAGAAGAAGAGCGCTTAGCCGCAGAACAAAGGGCTTCAGAAGCAGAAGCCAAAAAGAAGAAGACCCTAAAGAAAAAGAAGACCAAGGATACTGAAGAAATGCAACAAGAAAAAATTGGTGCTGAAGCCAATGTTGACATCCCACTAGCCTCCGAAGAGGAAAAAGAAAAAGCCGCTATCACTTCAACAGGTGCTGAGCTTGAAGAAGCCAAGCTGCTAGCTCTCGAACAAGGCGAGGAAAAGAAGGCCAAGAAAAAGAAGAAGGTCACCAAAAAAGCTGAATCCGAATTGGAATCCGAAGCTACTGTCGCTCTATCCAAGAAAAGTACCGAAGAAGCACAGAAAGAAGAACTTAAAGAAGAAGCTATTGAAGCCACTCTCAAGCGTCGCCAACGTGTGGCTACCGCAGAGGAGGAAGGAGAAGAAATGCTCTTTGAAGAGCTCGCTGAAGGCCAAGAAATCCCTGAATTCAAACCACGGGATAAATTCCAAACTGTTGAAGAATACCAGATGCAGTTTGAAGAATACAAAGTCGCGATCAAGCATCGACAAAAACGTGCCGGTTTCGTCAACGTTCCAGATAAAGAAGTTTTTGGTCTTCGTGGTGACACCGTCGAAATCGAATGTGAGCTTTTCAACGAAGAAGATGAAGTCACTTGGTATATCAACGGCAACCCTATTGACACCGAACCTAGAGCAAAAGCTGTGGTGCAAAATTTCATCCGTCGTTTGGATATCAGCGATGTTAAGCCAGAAGATACCAATATGGTTATCAGTGTCGTGCTTGACAATGCTAAATTCGATACTGTACTAAAGGTTGAAGAAACAGCTGCTGAATTTGTCAAGCGTCTCGATCGAAAAGCTGTGGCCAAACTTGATGAGCCATGCACTCTAACTGTGGTGCTCAACCACCCCACTAGCAAGATCAAGTGGATGCACAATGGAAAAGATATCACTTCATCATCTGAAGGATATCAAATTATTTCTGATAGAGCCACACAATCTTTGAAAATTCTCACTCCATCCTATAACGATGCTGGTAGGGTTACTGTAACTGCAGATTTTGCCGAAACATCAACAACCCTTGAGGTCATCGGCAAGCCTGTGGTACAACAAGAAGAGGAGATCAAGAGGATGTTTGAAGTTGATGCTGGAGATAGTGTTATGTTCAACATCCCAGTGAAATCTAATCCAGAACCTGAAGTACAAGTCTTCTTCGATGACAAGCCACTTACTTCAGAAATGAAAGTCAAAGTCGATATCATGTCTGAATCGGTTAGAGTGTGCCGTCGTGATGTCACCAAAAAAGATACTGGTCATTTCAAAGTCAAGATCTTCAACGAATTTGGCGAAGAAACCGAAGAATTCGCTGTTTCCGTTCGAGATGTCCCAGAAGCGCCGACCAATGTCAGAATTACTGAAGTTGGCAGTGACTATTGTATCGTTGGATGGGAAGCTCCAGCAAATGATGGTGGTGCACCACTAAACGGCTTCGTGATTGAAAAGAAAGAAGTCCATCGCCGTGTCTTTTCTCAAGTCGGGAAACTTACCGCACAAAAACGAGAATTTTACGTCGATGAGCTCGAAGAAGAGACCACTTATCTCTTCCGTGTTGCTGCCACAAACAAATTTGGTGTTGGTGAATTTTCGGATGGCGTAGAAATGCGCACTGGTATACCATTCTTAGCCCCAACTATGAACAATGCACCGAAGATCTCGAAAATCGAAGAGAAATCATGCAAGCTTGAGTGGCAAGAACCGAGTGAAGATGGAGGCTCGCCAATCTATGGATATGATGTGTATATCCGTACCGATAAAGGAGAATGGGTGAAACTCAATGATGAACCTGTTTTCAAACGAACTTTTATGGCAGACAATGTACTCCTTGAAGGGCATACTTATGAATTCAAAGTTGAAGCCATCAACGAAGCCGAGCTACGCTCCAATAACAACTTGGCTTCTGAACCACTTACTATCCAGAAAATTTCCACAAAACCCACTGGAAAACTGGGTGTCCCCAAAATCATCATCACTGGTGAAGACTCAGTAAGTGTAGATTGGACCTGCCCACAAGAACTTGAAGACAACACCGGCTATACTGTTCAGTACAAATCTGAAGGCAGTACCGTCTGGTCGGAAGTACACGCCGAAAAGCCGCCGGTACAAATTACTGGTTTGAAAGAAGGAGTTTCTTATGTGTTCAAAGTTGCGGTTGAAAATGAAGCTGGTATTAGTGAATTTTCGGAAGAGACTGAACCAATTAAAGTTGCCGCCATGGAAAAACCGAATATTATTAAGCCAATCAAGGATATTTCGGTGTCCAAGAAGAAAGAGCTTAGATTGGATTGCCAAGCGTTGGGTGAACCAATCCCGCATTATGTTTGGTATAAGGACAACAAGGAGATTGTACCAACTGGTGACAATATTAGTATTTCAAATGGTGGACATATGAGTTCGTTGATCATCCAACATGTTTCTCAAGAGCATGAAGGTATGTAGAGAAAATAATGACCAAAATTTTTTTTCAATTTTTCGAATTTTTTTCAATTCAATTTTGAATTTTTTTCAAATTTTTCGATTTTTTCCGAATTTTTTCGAATTTTTTTCAATTTTTTCGAATTTTTTTCATTTTTTCAATTTTTTCGATTTTTTGCGGTAAAATTGAAAGAGGACTCGTGATCGATCAGAGATCACAGCACCCTCCCTAAATGGAGTTGGATCCTAGGCTCCAAACCCTTTAAAGGCTCATGTGAGAAAAAATCTATTAGAATCCCAGAATGGTGCCCTACAGAGCTAATGAAAAATTGTAAAAAATCATTTAGGCACGTACAAATGCGAAGCCATCAACGAACATGGCAAAGCCGAATGCAAAGCCTTTGTCACCGTAACCGACGTCCGAGCTCACTTTGTAACATCTTTTGCCGCATTAACCGAAACTTTCGAGCATGGAAAATGCGTTCTATCGTGCGAACTATCCGATGAAGACCCCTCCGTCAACTGGTACAAGAATGGAAAACCCCTCGCCCCATCTGATCGATTCAAAGTTGAAAAAGATGGACCCATCCATCGACTCATCATTAACGATGCTAATATGGCCGATTCTGGTGACTATTCATGTGAAACCGCTGATGGAAGAAGTCGAACAAGAGGAGAAGTTGTAGTGAAAGAAGAAGAGCCACATATCACATTCGGTCCTCAAGATCAAGTAGTTACCGGATATGAGCAAAAAGTTGTGCTGAAATGTGAGACAACCAAGCCGGTGCAAAGAGCAAAGTGGTACCGAGATGGTAAAGAACTCAGACAGCAATATGGCAAATTCTACTTTATCAACGAAGATTGTTTGGCTACCATGGAGATTAATAACTTTGATGAAAAAGATATTGGTGACTATGTAATCGAGCTATCCGAACAAGAAAAAAGTGCTCCAGCGCATGTTACCTTCAAAGTGGAACCTATCATAGAATTGAGTAGAGAAGTTAGAGATCAACCAGAAATTATTTTACAAGCAGGAAAGCAGTTGCGTTTCGAAGCCACCATAAAGGGTTATCCAGTCCCAACTTTCGAAGGTTTTTGCAAGAATGAACCACTCAAAAACGTGGCACAAGTTCGTGAAGATGAAGAAAACGTTTCGGTTCGAATCCAGGAACTTAGTCGACAACATGCTGGTGACATCGTTCTAAAAGCCACGAATGAAGCTGGAACTACAATAAAAGCTTTCAGATTGCGAGTCAATGATGTTCCTAGTGCTCCGAAACTTCTCGAGGCCGAAAATATCACTGATTCATCAGTCGACCTTACATGGAAACCATCACCAACCGATCCGGATGCAGTCGTTGACTTTTATGCAATTGAAAGAAAGACAGCGGAATCCGGTCGGTGGAGACAAGTCGGAAAAACCAAACCAAATCAATGTCACTACACAGCCGAGGGACTATTCCCAGAAGAGTTCTACATTTTCCGTGTTGTGGCAGTAAACGAGATCGGACGATCAGACCCAACAAATTCTGTCGATGTTATGACACCATCAAGTGCGGAAGATATGGAAGAAGCGTCTTTGGCATCAATGTTAAGTACTGGTAGTGAACCAAAAGCTATCACACCACTTGATGTACCAGAAAGACCTTCGGTGACCAAAGTTGATGAGAAGAAAGTTGATGTCACATGGGCTCCAGTTGAAGGTGGGTCAAAAGTTATAAGAAAAAAGCAAAAAAATCTTCTAAAACACTTCTTTCTATCCCCTTTTCAAAATATCTGCAATTTGTGCAAAAATCACAACAAATCCCATTATTATATGACACTTCTTGAAAAAATGAAAAAAATCTTTGACATGGTGAATTGGCAAGTGTCTTATTTTATACTTTATTGGTCGAGGGTTCGATTCCAGAAAGGGAAAAATTTTTTGTTAGATTCAAAAAAAGTTTTCATATAAAATTGGTTGGTAGAATTGTTCATTTCATTTGAATCAATAAAACAATTTACGCCCTAGCGGGATCGAACCTTTGATAGTTTGAGTGTAAACTGCGACACTTTTCACTAACTATGAGTTATGAATTTTTTTCCTCTCGGAGTTGAATTTTCCAACCTAAAGGTTGCAATCTGGCAACCCTACCTATAATCACATTTTTCCCTATCCTACCATTTTTGAACCCACCAAAAATCTTCAAGCACCCACATTACCCCAAAAATATACTCCTACTTCTTTCTATACCTCACCTAAATTTTCAGACGCACTTTTCTACCTTGTTGAACGCAAAAAAGCCAAATCTAACCTTTGGCTCGAAATTGCTACAGTAGACAGGCCTAAGTTCATAGACCGATCCATATTCGAACCAGGTCGTTATTCTTACCGCATCGTTGCCAAAAACATGTTGACTTCATCCGATCCAAGTGAAGTTTCACAAGAACTTTGGGTTTCACTTGGAAAAATGGAAGAACCCATCGAGGAACCTTCTGAATTAGAATCTTCTCCTGAGCAAACCCCAAGTGTTGCGGACAGTGGGATTAGTGGTTTTGAAGCCGCACACAGTGATTTGGAAACATCTAGGGCGGATACAGCGACTTTGAGTGAAGAACCTGGAGATAAGGGCAAGAAAAAGAAAGTGATGAAGAAAAAAGAAAGAGCTGAAACTCAGGATAGTGATTCTTTATTCGAAGCGAAACAGAAGGCAACCGAAAAATCTGAAAAGGAAAAAGCTTCTCCGAGTAAAATTATCGAAGTTCCTGTAGAAGAACAAAGTGCTTCAGAGCTAGAAGAGGCTCCAAAGGCTAAAAAGTCGGAAAAAGATCAAGATAAGCCTTCACTCCCACAAGCAACAAAAGAGACTATTGGCCAAGAGACAGAAGAAAAAGTTGAAGAAAAAGCTGATGCCAAGAAGAAAAAGGTGACTAAACGAAAACCTAGTGATATAAAAGAACAAGCTCAAAAAACACCGGACGAAACATCATCTGCACTTTCAAAACCTGATGAAAAATTATCTGAACAAAAGTCTGAACTTGAGACACCAGTTGAAAAGGTTCAAGAAAAGCAATTAGAAGCCAAAAAGTCAGAAAAGACCTCCGAAGCGTCTAAAAGTCAAGAAATCGAAAAATCAGTGGAAGAAAAATCTAAATCCAGTGATCAATTAGCTCAGCAAAAGTTAAAAGAAGAACTCAAACCGCAAGAAACAGAAAAGAAAACTGAAAAACCCAAACCTGAAGATGAGCTCAAGAAGAGGTTTGAAGAAAAGCAAAAGCGTGAAGAGGCTAAAAAGAAAGAGGAAGCAGATAAGAAAGCCTCTGAGGCTGAAGCCAAAAAGAAGGTTGAACAAGAACGACAAGAAAAATTAAAAGGAGAAGAAGAGGCTAAAAAGGCAGATAAACAAAAATCCGAAGAAGCTGCTAAAAAGAAATCTGATGAAGACAAAAAGGAAGTAACCGATGCCAAGAAGAAAGATCAAGAGGATGCCAAAAAAGTTGAAGAACAAGTAAAACTGGATCAGACCGATGCCAAAAAGAAAGAAGGCACCAAGAAGGAGCAAGAAGAGGCTCAAAAACTAGCCCAAGAAAAGTTGGGTGAAGAGAAAAAAGCCACTAAAATAACAGAAACCGACAAATCAAAACCTCAAGAAGAAAAATCTTCAACTGATGAAAAACCCTCTGAAGATCAATCCACTGATAAGAAACTCAAGAAAAAGAAGACTGTCCAAGAACGCTCTTCATCGTCATTAAAAAGTGAAATTGAAGAAGATGAATCTAAGAAAATTGTACAGCCTGTTGAAATTGAGCCTCAGCAACAGCAAAAGGGAAAGGAAGAAGCCCAAAAGGAAAAAGGAGAAGTTCAAAAGCCAAAAGAAGAAGCTCTAAAGCAAAAAGAAGAAGCCCAAAAGCAAAAAGAAGAAGCTCAAAAAACAAAAGAAGAAGTTCAAAAGCCAAAAGAAGAATCCCAACAACCCAAAGAAGAAGCCCAACAGTCAAAGCCTGAAGATGAGCTTAAAAAGAAATTTGAAGAGAAGCAAAAACGCGAAGAGGCTAAAAAGAAAGAGGAGGCAGAGAAAAAAGCCGGTGAAACTGAAGCCAAAAAGAAAGCTGAATCTGAAACGAAAAAATTAGAAGAGGAGGCCAAAAAGAAAACCGAGGCCGATGACAAAAAGAAGGCTGAAGAAGAAACTAAGAAGGCTGAGGCTGACTCAAAGAAGAAAGTTGAAGTTGATGCGAAGAAAAAGGATGAGGAAGGAACCAAGAAGAAAGATGAGGATGAGGCCAAAAAGCAGCCAGTAACTGAAGCGAATAAGATGACTGAAGAAGAGGTCAAAAAGCAAGCTGAAACTGAGGCCAAGAAAACGTCTGAAGAAGAGGCCAAAAAGAAATCAGAAGCTGAGGCTAAGAAGAAAGCGGAAGAAGAGACCAAAAAGCAAGCTGAAACAGAGGCTAAGAAAAAGTCTGAAGAAGAGGTCAAAAAGCAAGCTGAAACCGAGGCCAAGAAAACGTCTGAAGAAGAGACCAAAAAGCAAGCTGAAACTGAGGCTAAGAAGAAAGCTGAGGATGAGTCCAAAAAGCAGGCTGAAGTTGAAGCCAAGAAAAAGTCTGAAGAAGAGGCCAAAAAGCAAGCTGAAGTTGAAGCCAAGAAAAAGTCTGAAGAAGAGGCTAAAAAGAAGTCAGAAGCTGAGGCTAAGAAGAAAGTTGAAGAAGAGGCCAAGAAGCAAGCTGAGGATGAGTCCAAAAAGCAGGCTGAAGTTGAAGCCAAGAAGAAGGCTGATGAGGTCAAGAAGCAGTTAGAAACTGATAACAAGAAAGCTGAGGATGAGGCCAACAAATTGTCTGAAGCTGAAGCCAAGAAGAAATCAGAGGATGACGACAAAAAGAAAGCTGAACTTGATGCCAAGAAAAAAGGAGATGGCGAGGACAAAAAGAAGGCTGAAGATGAAACCAAAAAGAAATCTGAAGAAGAAGTCAAGAAGCAAGCCGAAGTTGATTCCACCAAAAAATCTGATCAACAAGAAATTGCTTCACAAGAAGACAAACCTTCTGAAAAGCCACCTACCGCTCCTAAAGACGAAAAAACTCAAGAAGATGAAGCCAAAAAGTCAAAGAAAAAGAAAGCTGTCAAAGGACGGTCATCTTCTTCATTAAAATCTGATGAAAGCCAATCTGAAGAAATCCAAATAGATTCTAAGAAAATCGAACAAGAGCAAGTAGAAGATGCCAAAAAATCCATAGAAGCTAAACAACCACAAGAGCAAAAATCTTCTGAAGAGCCCAAAAAGGATGAAAAACCAAAACCTGAAGAAAAACCTGAACCAAAACCCAAAACTGAAGAAATCCAAGTGGATGAAACTATCAACACCACTCCTACACTCGCTATCGGATCTAAAGGCGAGGTCGTAATGGCCTGGAAAACCGGAAAGGCAATAAAATGTACTTGGACAAAAGCCGGCAGGCCTATAAATTCTAGTAGCTATACGATAGAAGAAAAGAGATGTGTCCTAAGATTCTCCGAAGTAAATGCATCGGCAGCTGGTATCTACATTTGTACTGTAGCAAGCGAGTTGAATGAAATCTCGCAAAGTTTTAATATTAGCGTTATAGGTATTAAATGCACTTTCTAGGAGGTCTTTACATGGAATTGGTCAGCCCTCCCCATTCCCACTATTCAGGGTATGTCGAGGAAAGGGGGGTCATTTTGGCTTTCTGAGTGAGGGCCTGGGACTTAAACGACCACCTATTCCATGTAAAGAACACCTCTATATCTACCCCGCACGTTTTCACCATTTAGAAAAACCTCATGTCCAATTCATCGAAAACGTCGTAAACGCCAAAATTGGCGAAAAAGTCGACCTAGAAGCTACTGTACGCGGTCTCCCTAAACCTAAAACCACTTTGAAGAAAGATGACACAGTCATCCAAGCCGACAAAAACATCATTATTCAAGAACGCGATGGCTCTGCAACACTTGCAGGATCACAATGGTTTATCCATGTGATCTTCAAAAAGGTTGAGCAGAATCATTCTGGTGAATATTCACTTTCGGCTGAGAATATTCATGGAACAGCTACGGCTTCCGTGAGATTGAATATCCAAGGTTTGATGTTTGAATTGCGTGTTTTTACCCAAAGGCACTTTGCACTTTTTCTTGAACTTTATAGAAACTGTAATAGGTTTGGAGGAGGGGGGTCAATGGTTGATTTTCAGACCTAGTGTGGACCAGTTTCTAGTCCAGGGGCATGTTGCTTAGTTCCGGAAGTTGGAACTGGAGGTCGGAAGTAAAAACTTTCGACTTCCGGTTTTTACTTCAGATATCCGGTTCCTCTTCCGGCTCCGGAACTAAGCAACAAGCCCCACGGCCCACATCCAGGAATAATAAACCTATCCGCCTGAAATCTCCATCCGCATCAAGGACCATCTGGTTCCGGGCACAAAAATCTCGGACTTGGTCAAAATACTAATTTTGTTCAATCTCTAACAAAAAATAATCACCCATCAAATTTAGGTGCTCCCTCAGCCCCAGTTGGCCCAATCAACATCTCCGATATTAACGATTCAAGTTGTGTCCTCAGCTGGAAACCAGCTACCAACGATGGTGGCAGTCCAATTCTTGGTTATACTGTCGAAAAACGAGATGCCAAGAAAGCCACTTGGGCATTTGTTGCCAGAATAACTGAACCAAGAACCAAAATCACTGGTTTGAATGATGGTTTTAGCTATCATTTCAGAGTAGCTGCAGAAAATAAATTTGGCGCTGGTGAGATGATTCAAACATCAGAGCCTGTGGAAATAAAGAAGACTTCTAAGGATGAAAAATTGCCCGGAGGTAGTCAAAAAATAAATTTTTACATTTTTTTACCATTTGTAGGACTACCAAAACTTGGACCTATCTCAACCTATGACATTACAAATACCAGCTGTAATCTAAGCTGGGAACCTATACCACATGTTAAGTACTACATCATCGAATATTTTGATTCCAAGACTCTGAAGTGGTCACAAATCAAGAAAGTCACTGAACCCAAAGCTGAACTGACTGGGCTTAACGAAAACATGAAATATAAACTCCGTGTCTTTGCTGAAACCCTCAGTGGAGACACTGATCCAGTTGAGATTGATGTTCAACTTGGTGGTGCTGGTGTTCCTAAAGGTCCCACAGGTTGGTTTAGACGAAAAAAATTGCTCGAGATTTCACACAAAAATTCGTTTCAAAACACACTTTTATTGACAAATATTAAAAATGTCATGATGCAAAAAAAAAATTAGAGTGTACATTCATTGATGTAGAATTGAGCACTGAAGAAAATTTTCCATAAAATTTCGCCAAGACCGACTAGTCATCGTCTTTGTGCAGCATAGAGACAATAATCTCTTCTTGACGCTGTTGATCAAGCTTGGATTGCTCGGCTGATTGTTCATCTTGGGCGACTTTGATGAAGTTGTCGACGATGATGGTGATGGGTAGGGCTAGCACCAAAACTCCGCACATGATCGCGGCTGAGGCTATGATTTTGCCCACTAAAAAAATCAAATTTTGTTTAAAAAAACATTGAAATTCAACAAAAATTTGCCTGAAAATCAAGAAAACTTGAGTTTTGAAGCGATTTGTTGAAACAATTTAAAATTTTGAAAAAATTTACTTGTCGTAGCCGGTACGGCATCTCCATACCCTACTGTTGTCATTGTAACAATGCCTAAAATTTTTTTCATTTATCTCCAAATTTGCACATTTTTTCAAAAACTTACACCACCAGTATGCCGCGGGTATACTCGTAAAAGGTGTCCCTTCTTCATCTTTTTCTAAGAAATAGATCATGGTGGAGAAGAATACCACTCCTGTTAGCAGGACTATAGTCATCATTTGGAGTTGTTTTTGAGACCTTTGTAAGGTCATACCAAATGTTTGTAACCTAAATTTGAATTTTTTTATCAATTTGTGTGGTTCATGAGGGCCAAATTGGTATTACGTTGACCCTCTGTGTCTACAACTTACCCTGAACTAAATCTTCCCAACTTTATTATCCTGATAACTCGGAGTACCCTCAAAATTCGCACCACCAAGAAAGCCCATCTCAAATCTCTTAGTTTCTTGTCATCGACTCCACATAGCGTTAGTAATAATTCCAAATAGAAAGGTACTATGGCTAATAAGTCGACTAGGTTCAG
The DNA here is from genome assembly GCA_034699885.1 of Acrobeloides thornei. Lineage (NCBI taxonomy): Eukaryota > Metazoa > Nematoda > Chromadorea > Rhabditida > Cephalobidae > Acrobeloides > Acrobeloides thornei. The sequence goes on from JAQGCP010000074.1 coordinate 17,362, forward strand.
AGGTTTTAGGGCAAATCGAATCTTCCGTGGCGCTGCGAATAGTCTGAGACAGTATTCGACCGTGAAAAACGCTATACATATTCTTTCTGTAAAGACAAATGCGGGGTGCTCCACTTTCATTTCTTCCACTTTTTCCACAATGGTAACGGTGCCATTCGGTAAAACGATTGTTTCGTTTTGAGGTGGCATATATTGTACAACCTAGAATGAGGAGTAAGTTGGGGTTAGCTATAGATAAGTTTTGGGTAGGAGAAAGAAGTATATCTTCTTCTGGGGGGATTTGACCTTCAAAAATTTCATCCGGACATTTTTGTGGGGCTCCAAATTTCAATTTTTAACGAATTTTTCAATTTTTGACGGAGCACATGTGTGCCTTAAACCATCTTATAGTTCCATCTTACTTGAAAATCAGGAATAGTCCCAAAACTGAGACCCATAACAGAAATAGCAACAAATAAAGTCGAGCTCAATTCGAACGCTTTCGCTTGCATTGAGCTCCCAGGCCTCTCCAAAAATGTCCACATTCTTCTCCTCAATTTTCCAAAGCGTAACTTATCAAAAGTGTTATCATCGACCTGAAATTTAAACTTTATCAGTTTCTACTGTTTGTATAAATTACTTTTTCTTCTTCTTTTTCTTCTTCTTTAGGCTTAGGCACAACATCTGAGCAACAAGAACCGACATTTGTTAGGGGTATTCTCCAAAATTCTAGTTCAGAAAGGAAATAAGCGGGGCACATTTCTGAGGGTTTGTGTATAACGCCAGTTGAATAATATTGAAATATAGCGTCAAAGGCTTGAGGAGATCTTTGGAAATAGTAGGCGTCTTCATCGGTTAAGTAAGCATCTGCTACCTGAAATTTGCATATTTAGTTACACACTGACAAGGGAACTGTCCCAACTTGGTTTCTTCGATTTTGATCAAATATAAACCAATTTTTTACCCATGGTAGGAATAGTAAAAAACCACGAAAATTTTTTCCTGACGTCACCTCTGTGAGGAGATAGGTCCCAAAATGTGATTTTTAGGGTTCAATTTTTAGGGAAATGATCATAACTTTTTATGATTAAAAGGTTTTTCAATAATTCTTTTTTGCATTTAATAGAGGATGAAAAAACGCAAATTTTGATATATTAATGTTGGTCTCAAACCAATGTTTTCATGGCAAAAAACGTCTTACAAAAATGAACCATTTTTCGAAAAATGGTGTCATTTTTGTAAGGCGTTTTTAGTCATGAAAACAACGATCTGAGGCAAAGTTAACACATCAAAATTTGCGTCTTTTCATCCCCTATCAAACGCAAAAAGAGTTATCGAAAAAGCTTTTAACTATAAAAAGTTATGACCATTTCTTTGAACCCTAATTTTAACCCCAAAAATCACATTTTGCACCCTATCTCATCATAGGGGTGTCGGCAGAAAAAAATTTTCGCGGTTTTTTACTACCCCTACTATGAGTAACAAATTGGCATATGCTTGAGCGAAATTGGGGAAACCATGTTGAGACAATTTTCTTGTGAGAGGAGAGGCAAAAAGTTTACTTTTAATCTTGATTGGTGGTTTAATTGAACAAATTTTGCAAGAAACCCGGTTTGTTCAGCCCGTAATAAAGCGTCTATTAGTATCGTGTATTGAGTACCACCAATGTTTAGTTTTAAGAAGGCAGGTTCATTATTATCAGTCATTTTTCGAGGTACGACTAGCTAAAAATTTATTCATTTGTGTTATCTCCTTGAACCATAAGCGGTGAAGGAGGAGAATTCCTCTATTTTTTGTCTTTAAGACTCATAAATTCCTATTTTCAGGTATGAGATCTTTTTTCTTACTTGATAACAATCCTTTCCACCTTTCCAGATTTCATCCAATGTCCTTCCATTCTTTCGATCCGCTCTGCGCATATCATCGGTCTTCCTTAACGGAACCAACCGTTTTTTGTGCTGCTGGGCTGCACCGCTGATCATGTTGCCGGTGACCCTAAAAATGAAAAAATATTAGTATCATCATTTGAAAAAAATAAGTCTGACTAGCTAAGCTAGATGTTAGAAAGAGTGAGAAGTTTTTTATTTTTTTGATGAAATTAAATATTAATAGAGTTTGTGCTTGTCGAGCAATAATATCATTTTTTATTGTCGGAAGAAAACTGGCATGAGAGCAAGAAAAAGTGTTAATAAGAAATTTTGTTTAGTCCGGAAATTTTTTTTGGAGTTTTTATGCAAGACTGAGTATAAATAATGGGCTTTTAAAAGAATTTTTTATAGTGTTTGATTTTTGTGCTAAATGCTAGACCTTGTGCAACTTAGGAATATTTTTTGAAAATATAGGATGTTGCTTTTTCGTTTCAATGAATAATTTTATTGCAATTCAGACAAAAATAATTTTTTATGAAGTTTGAATGAGTTAATAATATAATTTTAAAGTCAAGTAAAATAAGGTCACATAGCGCAGTTGGATAGAGTCTTGTTCATTATACAAAAGTTCAGGGTTCAAGTCCCGTGTATGTATGTGGCTTTTTGCCTCAATTTTAGAAAACAGAACATAGTTTTCTTGCTTTTATTTTTTTTAATAAAAACTTACTCATCTCGAAGACATGCGAAGCTTACGCTTGCGCATGTCATCGCTGTAGTCAATGTAGTGCTAGCCACGTTTAGAAGCAATCAATAGGTTAGTAGCATGGAAAAGATCTAGTTCAAGCTGTTAAAAGTGTTAGACTTAAACACAAGCATGTTAAATTAGATGCATAAATTAATTTCCTAATCTCAAAAAATTAGACCTACGATTTAGAATAAGTGTACATCCGACTATTTTATGAGACCTCATTTACAAAGTAATGATGGAAGATATGATGGGATTAATTATTTCTGATTGCATTTTTAGGAAAAACTTTTCACATGTCTATTTTATGATCATGTGAGCTTTTGGGGGAGCATCTTAAGTGTGCTTAATGTAAATTTTCTCACGAGCTAATCTAGGAACTAATAATAAATGAGAAAAAAAGTTCAGGCTTAAAAACAACTTTTGGGGTGTAAAAACGACTCTAGAAAAAACGAAAATCCAAAAAAAACTTCGTAGAAAAGTCTCTTTAAAAGTCTATATGTCGTGTAGAAAAAATCTCTATATGCATTTGTGAACGTATAATGAAAATGACACTTATGTCATATCCTACACGCTTGGATTGAGAGCTCTTTGGTTAGTTGCAAAAAGTGGATTTTTGCATTTTTACGTCATTTTAAAGTAGGACTTTTAAAAAGTCTTATCTTGTCAATTTTGGGACACCACCCTCTATTTCCGGAAATTTGAAACTTTTTGCGGAGTATGGGGGGATAAACTTAAGTTACAAAATAGAGCTCAAGAGATTAAAAAACAGCACAAGAAATTGTAAAAGATGAGGAAACTAAAATTTTGGCTAAAAAACAAATTTTTAAACGTATGAAGAAACTAAATCTCTTTTAAGTCAAATAAAAAAGACAAACGCCTAAACAGATTTCCGTTCGAGTATTTAGCCTCTTGTTGAAGTTTTTTAAGTAAAACAATCTCTGAAAAATTGAAATGCACTAACCAAAAAGACAACTTTTTTATCTTAAAATGAGATGCTTTTGATAATTTTGGGCAATTTTATATGCCTAATTTTCTTGAAAAATTCTTAACAGCTTAATCTATTAACAAAAAAAATTTGAGGCTACATAAAATTTTGTAATAACATCAAAAATAAAAAGTGTTAATAATTTTGCCCAGGATTTTCTGAGATTAATTCTACTTAAAAGGGGTGTTAGAGGATGTTGGAGGATCGAAAATTGCTTATTCATAAGGATTTTGTTCCTCAAGAAAGTAAGAAAAATGACGTAAAAATGGCAAAAAATCGATAAAAAAATGTAAAAAAATTTAAAGGGGTTACTAGGCTACAAGGAAAGTACGACACAAGGAAGTAGGAGCAGAACATAAAAAAGAAATGGTGTATATATCCTATTCTTTGTGTCTTTTTTCATACTTCCTCTAGGAAGTGTCGTAGTTATTATTACCAGGCGTTATAATGGGTATTCTTAAAGGTAATCTGTAAGCAATTGAGAATTTGAATTCTGAGCAGGTTTTCGTTTCAATACATAGAATTTTGGCGAAAAATACATTTTTGCATCGTTTTTTATTTTGAACATGTAGTAATTTTTTATAACCCTGAGACGAATAAAATGAAACCTAAATTAATTTTGGTGCCTTTCTTTTTTATTTTCTGTTCCTACTTCCTTGTTTCATTTTGAACATTGTTCGGGTTATTGAAACGAAAACATGAATCAGAATTTTCGTTTCAATAACCCAAAATAATGTTTAGATAATTTTGGTGTCATTTTATTCGCCTCAAAGAGTTATAAAAAATTGCTACAATGTTTATAAAAATTTTAAAAATTGATGCAAAATGATTTGTTTTCAAAAGTCTATGTATTGAAACGAAAACCTGTTGTGAGAATTCAAATTTTCAATTGCCTGCGCACTACCTCTAAGATATCGGAACTTAAAATCTTAGCAACTAAAAGCTTCCGGATTTTTTATCTGAAAAAGAAAAGTCACAAAACTCTAAAAGTTTAGCCCTAAGATCTCAAAAAAAATTAAAATAAATAAGATCAAAAAACTCTTATTTTAGTCTTAAAATATTTCTAACATATCAAATTGCTTTAAATTAACCATCCTCTAAAAAATCCTACACTCTTATATAAAGTTCCCCACTCACGCCATAATCCAATCTAGTAGCATCTTATACGATTTATTTTCCACTACGTTTTTCTTACGTCTGAATTTATAAGTGACAATCTTTTTACTTTTTAATGGCAAGTTGTACGAAAAGTGTCGGCAATATCTCTTGTTTGAAGAAATTCAAAAGTTTTGACCCCGGATCTACCAGGATCGAACCCACGGACCCAATGTTGCTTAACTTGCCAGATCGGATGATCGGCTTCTTTATCCACATCGCTATATTGCCGACACTTTTCATACAACTCTCCATAAAAAATTAATAGCCTCATCATCAAAATAATCAAAAATTAATACATGACATGCCAAGTTAGTCAAATGTCAAGAGCCGCAAGAGTCATAACGTTTTTTCACAACATACTTGGTCATTTTTTATTTCTATCACACACTCTTGGAAATGAGGGACAAATTAAATTAGATGGAACGGATGCTATGTGGTAATCCGGAAGATTTTTTGTTCTTGGACAAGAAAAATTAAGTCAAAAAGTGGCCTTAGGGGAAGTCTAGCGTGTGAACTTTGAGGAGATAAGAATGATTGAGTTCGTTTTTGAAATCAAAGTTTTGGCTGGTTTATGTGAAAGAAAGTGTTAAATTATGGGTTTTGTTGGGTAGAATAGAAAATTAAGAACATATGGATAAGTTGCTATAGGGTTAGGACATCAAATTTTCTGCAAAACACATGATATAAGTGTTAGCACTAGTCTAGAGTTTAAAAAAGATCTTGATTAAAAAACAAGACTCTATCCAACTGCGCCATACAGGCCTTATATAACATGAAACTATAAATCATATTGTAGATTGCCTTGATTTTTTAATCATAAGCTTATGCTACAATAAATCTTTATCAAAACAAACATAAAAAATTTCAATAAAGTTCATCAAAAAATCGAAAAAAATTTTTTTGTAAAAAATCTCAAAATCAATCGAACTGAAAGTGCAAGCACTCGATTGCAAAGTGCTTGCCAGCAATTCATTTTTAAATTATTCTTTCTAGAAACTGGGAACGTGAAAATTTTATGAGCGAGCGCTAAAAAGATGAACAGGTTGATGGCGAACCTTGAAAACTGCACTACCGCGCGACAAGATAAGCACCCATCTAAGCTAGACAAAAGCATAAGTAAGGAGAGTAAAACGAGTATGTTTACATTAGTCTAACTCTGTTGCGCGAGGAGAAGCTGAAAATTTTTTTTGTATGCGTTTGAAAATTGTAGTTGGCACCCCTCAAAAATATGACATGAGTTAACAATAACGGTTGTAAAAGTTGTAAAAAGCGGGGGATGAGTTCATAAACTATACATCAGTCTTAAGTTAAAAGTGGTTGAAAAATTTTTGAACATTACAAAATTAAAATTTTCAATCTTTTCAATAAAAAATTTGGTACTAGTTTCCAATAACGACCGAAAATGACAGATCCGAAAATTTTTTCGGATTTTAACCGGAAAAGCGTCATCTATTCCGTTTTTGGGAATGATTGCGCGCATCCCCGAGACGTAAAAATGCTTCCCTTACTCGGATTTAAGGTCAGGAAATTGGTGTATTGAAGCGAAAATGGAAAATTTTTTTCAATACTCCAATTTTCCGACCCTAAATACGGGTAAAGGAAGCATTTACAATGCGCTCAATCGATTCCCCCGTATAGAAAAGGAGGTAAACGACATTTTTTCGGTTAAAATCCGAAAAAAACTTTTGGATCTAGACCCCTGTCATTGGAAACTAGTACCAAAATTTTTTCTTGAAAAGTCAATTTTTCAGGGTGCCCCAAAAATGGCACTTTTGCGATTTTTTCGAAAATTTTAAATTTTCAAAATATATAGTTAGTTATACCCTATAGTTAGTTTTCTATATTAGGAATCGATTGAGTGCATTGTCGAACCTTGAAAACGCTTCCCTGATTTAGGGAAGAGCTGTGTGTATTGAAGCGAAAATAGGATAATAGGGTTCAGCGATGCGCACAATCGATTTCTCGCATCGAAACCCTCTATAGAGTTATTTTAGTGAAAATTAAAAAACTTGAAAATTTTCGAAAAAATCGCAAAAGTGTCTTTTTGGGACACTCTGTATACAAGTTGTTTTTTTATTGCCCCACATTTCTAAAATTTGCCAAAAATCGAGTTTAAAGGACCAGTCCAGTAAGTTACAATCATATGAAAAAATGGTATATTCGGAAAGATCATGAAAAATGGAGTATTTTTTGCTTTTACGGCATGTTCTGAATCGTTGTAGTTTTCGAGATAATTGCGTTTGAATTTTAAATTTGTGTACAAGCTCTTCGTTGTAATACACAAACTTGTTTGAATTTTTTGCGGAAAAATCGATTTTTGCATCGAT
>JAQGCP010000075.1:0-24366 GCA_034699885.1 Acrobeloides thornei
ATAAGCACGGTCTGCATAGAGCTTTCTCTGTGTAGCCTATTTTATATTCGAAGAGAAAAGTCGGTGATTATTCATTGGAATCTTCATTTTTGAGGATTTCAATTGCAAAGCCGTGTACAAAAAATTGAAAAATTTTATATCTATATAGGTCGTAATTGGTTGTATAACTGTGACTTATGGAACAAACAAACAAATAAATAACTTGGAAATGATATAACATGCAATTCTTGTTTGTTTTCTTTTTTTTACGTCATTGTGGCTCCCAGACTTGAATAGCCCCAAGTTTTCCTTTTATAAATTTCCCATACAAAGATTTGGTGTTTAGAAACCTTGGCGATGAAAGGTTTAATTCTTAATTGTATGGGCAAACATGAAGAAGCACTTGAGATTGTGAAACGCGGACTTACCGCCGATCTGAAATCTCACGTATGTTGGCACGTTTTTGGATTGGTGCAACGTTCAGATAAGAAATATGATGAGGCTATGAAAGCGTATAAAAGAGCTCTGCTTATTGAAAGTGATAATCTACAGATTTTACGTGATTTGGCGCTATTGCAAATTCAAATGCGAGATTTGGAAGGATATAGAGTGAGTGTTAGCCTTTTTTCTTGTTTTAAAATGAAACATGAGACTTTCCCCTTGTTCACGTATGTGAGATTTTATTTTTGTTATCAAAAACTGAAATTTTCTGATTGAAAAAAGTCAAAATTTTTACTTTGTAATAACTAATATCTTTAGGATTCTCGCTATAAGCTATTAGTTTTGCGCCCTGGAAATAAATTGAGCTGGATTGCTTATGCCAATGCTTGCCATTTGCTGAGTGACTATGATATGGCCTTACATGTGGTAAAAGAATTTCGCAAAAACAATAGGGTATGCCTTTAGTTTTATTTCTACAAAAAGTGAAAATTTTTCAGCCTAATCCACATCCAGATTTTGAAAACAGCGAGTTGACTTTATATGAAATTTTAATTCTTAAAGAAGCCGGGAAGTTGGATTATGCTCTAACTAAGCTTGAAGAAAATTCTTCTCAGGTCTTAGATAAAACTGCATATCATGAAAATCGAGGTAACAATTTATGTTGATATTTATTTTTAATTGTCCTTTTAGCCGAAATTCTTATGGAACTAAAGAGATTTAAAGAAGCTGAAGCAGTTTATTGGATGTTGGTTAATCGGAATCCAGACAATAAGTTCTATTATGAGCGAATTGAAAGTTGCTGTGGCTATGGCAAAGACTCGGATCCTTACGAAAGATATAAAATATATGAGAAAGCAATAAAAGATCACCCAAATGCTTCAGTGCCGAAAGTTTTATCTTTGTTTTTGTTTGACGGTAAGTAATTAAGCAGAATAATTTTATCCTCGAGAAATGTTGACATGTTAAAATGGGTAGTATTTAAAAGTTCATGAGTAGTAACCCCAGAAATCTATAAACGAAATTTTCTTATTAATTGCCTAGAAGAAGAGCAAATTGTCTTATAAAATCTTCGGAGCTACTACACAATAAGGAGGAAAGGGCCACCCATGTGAAAAAAATTTCAAAATTTTTTTTTTGAAATGATCCCTCTAGGGGTAAAAACATGTGGAGAATCCGAATTTGACATTTTCAAAGCGAAAAAACGCTTCCCTGATTCAGGGAAGGCCTGTGTATTGAAGCGAAAGTCGGTCTCTCTTGTGTAGTAACTTCAAATTTTCTGTTTAGGCGAAGAATTTAAAAAGCATTTACTGCCTTACTTAATAACCGGTCTTCGAAAAGGCGTGCCTTCTTTGTTCAAAACTCTAGTCCCATTATATGTCTATCCCGATAAAGTAAGCCATTTTTTTACCGAAGCAAATATTTTCCTTTACCTTTTAGGTTAATATTCTCGACAGTATATTGTTAAATTTCGTTAGACGAATTGATAAAAACGGGTATAACCAATTTTCACTTGATGGTAAGTCTTAGTGCTTTTTTTGTTGGTTAAAAACAGGGCTCGGAATGAAAAAAATGTCAAAAACTGCCCAAAATCAACATTTTTGATCAATCAGACTCATTCCGAGCTATAGGGCCTGTTGCTTAGTTCCATAAGTCGGACCTCGGAACCGGAGATTGGTAGTAAAAACTTTCGACTTTCGGTTCCAATTTAGTGCAAATTTTTCAAATCAGAACCGGAAGTTTTTACTTCTGATCGGTTCTAACTTCCGGGATCCGGTTCCGGAACTAAGCGACTGGCCCCTGATTAAAAACCTTGTTTAGACTCGGACTTGCCTGAATCTCCCACCACTATTTTATGGGTCTATTTTTACGTTGCTCAGCACTACGATTGTCTCAAACAATACTCCAAGGCATTAACTTACGTCGAAAAAGCACTTCAACATACCCCCACATTAATTGAATTGTTAATGATCAAGGCTAAAATTTTTAAGGTACGATAAGGTTTAAATATATATCTTTTATTCATGATTATTATATGTGAATTTTGCTCCTTGACTATATAAGGGGCGTAGATTTCTATTATTGGGTTGTTCCAAAAGTTCTAACACTTAACTTTGATATGGGGAACTCGAATATGATGGAATTTTTTATTTTTGATCATGAGAAAGTTGAACAAATCGACCATTGTGGAAGTTTCGCTTTTTTTGTTGTGGAAATTCCTAGAGTCTTTTTTTCTCTGCTTTTCCAAAATACGAAATATGGACATCTACCACTTGTTGGGAATCTCTTCGGAGAATAATCGATTGGCAACAAAAAGATGAATATTAAAACAATAATTTTCAAAAAGTTTTGAACAGTGTAAAGTGTCAGTGAAGTGAAAATTGGAATTGAAAGTTAAGTGTAAGAACTTGTGGAGCAACTCGAAATGTTCAATTTTTTTGATCATTTATTTAAAAAACTATTTTTTCAGCATTCTGGAAACTTCTCCGAAGCAGCTTCACTTATGATTCAAGCTCAAGAACTTGACACTGCAGATCGATATGTGAACAGCAAGTGCGCTAAATACATGTTGCGAGCTGGGCTAATGAAAGAAGCAGAGGAGATGTGTGCGAAATTCACACGCGAAGGGGTGAATGCCAGTGATTGCCTAACAGATATGCAGTGTATGTGGTATGAAATTGAGTGTGCCAAAGCCTATATGAAAAAGCATGATTATGGAGAGGCACTCAAGAAACTTCATCAGATCGAAAGAGTAAGTACACACTCCTCCAAAAAAGTCTAGGCCCATCATGGATTTTTGTATGTTCCGTGCTATAGAGTTGAATCAAGCATAAAAGTTCCCCCGATTGATTCATAATCTAGAGCACGGAACTCAAAAAATTCATGGTGAACCTATATTTTTGGAGGAGTGTATAATAACAGAGCTGGATCAGAACAGGTCTATGAAACGGACCAGTGAACAGCAATAAAATAAAAATTGTTGAGAAACTGCTCCGAAATTTTTTTAACCGGAACAGCAAGATAAACCATGAATCCAGCTCTGGGATGATCAATTGTAACTTGTCTTATATTTGTCTTTTTTTAGCATTTCCAATGTTTTTATGAAGATCAATACGACTTTCATACTTATTGTATCCGTAAGATGACACTTGTTTCATACGTATCCGTGCTTCGCTGCGAAGATACATTGAGGAAACACCCGTACTATGTAAAAGCAGCCAAATTGGCGGCGCAGATTTATGTTCGCATGGTGGATTCCCCAGATGACTTTAAAGAAAAGCCTGTTGAAGGTGCTGAAAATATGTCCGAGGCTGAGATTCGTAAGATGAAGCGCAAGGCCAATAAAGCTAAAGCTATGGAAGCGGCTGAAAAGAAGCATCAAAACGTATATTTCAATTAATAATTGGGTTGTTCCATAATATTCCGTATTTTTTATATGAATTTTGAAAAATTTTTTTAAATGATCCATATAGCGAGTAATTTTATGCGGGGGAATTGATTGCACACATTCCCGAAGCGTGAAAATGCTTGCTTGACCCTGATTCAGGGAATGGGGTTGGTTTATTGAAGCGAAAATTAACTAAAATTCGGATTTTCGCCGAAAAACCGGCTGTCTAGGGTCTCACGCTTAGGAATGCGCGCAATCGATTTCCCTCAAAATTACCTCAAGGGTACCAAGAAAAATTCATGTAAAAAATCCTGAAAATTATGGAACAACCCAATACTATCTTTAAACTTATTTTTTAGCCAAGTCGTAAAAAGGCGGATGATTCATCCGATGTGGTTGATTCCGAGCCGCTTGACCCTCAGAAATTGCTCAAAACTGATAAGCCTTTAGATGAAGCAGCGAAATTCGTGCAGCCATTTATTAATTTGAGTTGTGACGATGTCGAAGCTTACCTCATTGCGTTTGAAGTCTATTACAGGAAGAAAAAGGTATTCTTGTTGCTCACTTAATTTCAAAATATTTATAGTTCCTTGTGATGCTTCAATGCCTTAAAAAAGCCTACAATTTGGATCCAAATCACCCAGACTTGGGAATTGCAATCTCCAAATACCTTTCGCTATGTAAGTTTTTCTTGATGTTTAAAAAAAATTATTTTAGTCAAAACTACTACGTTCTCTGGATTGCCTGGTGAATTAGTAACGGAGATAACCAACGAATTTTTGAATGACAAAATGGGAAGTTAGTAATAAATCGTATTATGGCATATATTTAGTTTTTTGGGAGAAAAGTTGATAATACAGTAATGTGCTCGATTTTGCGAAAACCGACCCCAATCAACTTGTCTTGATGAGTAATGAAAAATTCCACCGCCAATCAATAGAGCGCATCAAAAAATGGTAGTATCCCAAATTTCATATTTAAAAAAAACATATTCTTCGTTTTTGAGAAAATTTAATTCAAAGTCTATTTAAATTTTTCGATTTTTGATGAAAGAGAAGTCGATCGGAGTCGGTTTTGGAAGAATCGAAAATATTATCGCATTCTAAACTTTACCCTTTTTCTGATAATTGTGTTTTCTATTTTAAATGTTTTAAGAAAAGAAAAAAATCTATCCTAGGGTAAAGTCGTTTATAGGTATGATCTCGTTTGGTATTAAAACTTTATAGTTTAAAGAATCTATTAGGGATGCACAACTTACAAAGAATGACAATCCTGTCTGAAATATGCGAATGTTGAGCACTAACATAGATTGTTCATATGACTATTGACACAAAATTGTTCCGGGGTAACAAATTTGTCTTCTTTGTCACAATGAACAACTTATATTCATGCTCAAAATTCGCATATTTCTGGCAAGAATATTTTTTTTTAAAATAACCCACAAGGGAATTCTCAAGTGTCCGGTCACAACCTATATCGAAAGTAACGTCGATTCGATGTATTTTTGATGGAGAAAACATATTAGAATTCACATCCCTAAATTTTTTGAAAAAAATCGATTTTTTCTTTTACAATTTTGACCAAATAGGGGGTTGAAAAAATAGAATCTCATTTTTCTCACAATTATTTTCTTACATAATTTAATTTTTTCTCACACAATATTTTTTCTCTCATCTTGATGCCATCATGACACCGTAATAATGTTGTGACGCTGTCGTGACGTTGCGGTACCGTCATGACGTTGCGCCTCTATCGTGACGTCATGACGCCGTCGTGACATCGAGACGTGAAAAAAATATGTGAGAGAAAAAATATTGTGTGAGAAAAAACATGTGTAAGAGAAAAAATATTGTGTGAGAAAAATTTATGCAAAAAATAACCTCCTGGGGTTATTTTAGAGGAAATACGGTAATTTGTGTATCCCTAATCTATATTTTGCTAACCTAGGAAATTTTTGTCTTTTGAAGACTTCGAAGTTCAAACATAATGTTCCTCCTTAATTTTCCTTTCCTAAAAACCATTTTTTAAAGGCTCTAAGAAGGTTGACAATGAAAATTTTTCAACGAAAAAAGCGGAAAGTTGCCAATGAATTTTACAACGAACAGATTTAATTTTGTAGCGTTCAATAAATCTCTTCAATATTGAGATTTTATTGAAATTCAAGCAACTTTTATTGCGATTTATATTTATTGGCAACTTTCCGTTTATACAATACTCATTGTTCGTTGGCAATATTCCGTTGACAACCTATCTAGCCATTTTAAAGCTCGAACTCGAATTCCAATAGTGCCTCTTTATCCTTTTGTTATTATCGTTTCTTTTCTTTTGCTCAGCGTTTATCTCACAACAAATTTCGGGCTGGTCTAGAGCTCTTGCGCTTTGCTCCCTCTACATTTGGCGCTTTTAGACATCCTCCTAGTCCATCACGAATGATATTTTTCTTTGTTTCTTCTTCTTTCGATAGTTCTAGGTACTATAGTTTTTGGATGTATATTTGACTTAAAAGATAATTGGCCATTTAAAGTTTCAGCAGCAACATTTCATCAATATGAGAGAATCACAAAAATTAACTTTTCAGCAAATCTTTTTTGTTCTGAATGATGCGAGTTCGACCCCTGGTCGCGACTAATCATTTTTGCCTTTGCTCAAAATACTCAAAAACATTTTAGAGCAAAGGCAAAACGATTGATCGCGATCCGGGACCGAACTCGCATCGTTCAGAACAAAAAAATTTACTGAAACGTTTTAATTTTCATGATTTCTCATTTTGCTTAAATGTTGCTACTGAAACGTTAAACAGCCGAAAAATCTAAATGCCAATGGTTGCCTATATCATAGTTGGACGAGTGAGCTTTTCAAATCCAGAATTAGGGGGAACCTGTGTTCTGTTGCAATGAAACGGAAAATTTTCCGTTTCATTGCAACAGGCCACTGATATAAAAATTGCACAATACTATATTTTTAATACTCATCCAACTTTTGACCATGTACGATCCTCCAAAAAATTGCATTTATGCGCTGCTATTAAGCGTTTTTTTATCAAAATTAACTAGCTGTCGTGTTTCGGTTCTAGGACAACAGCTGCTCTTAAATGCATTTTTTTGGTGTTTTGTTTTAGGAATGATAAATTTTTGTGCTAGAACCAAAATGTCATATAACAAAAAAAGTTGCTTTGTACACCTCACATTAGTTATTTTTTCACTATGAATACAAAAAAAATTTTGGTTCTCCGTTTGTTGTTTATCAATTTTTAATTGTTTCAATATCGTTTTTTATAATAAAGTTTATTTAAAAGTATGATGTTTTATTATTTTAAATGTTTTTGCTATGAATATCTTAATGTTTTTTTAAAGACTTTTCTTAAATTAGATAAGAAGATCATTAAGAAGATGGCTATATGTGCTGTAATGGAGTCAGAAGATGAGCTCATGGGTAGGTTCATTTATTAATTATGGAATCGTTCGGTAAAAGTTTTGTAAGGCTCAAGGAAAGGTGGAATCGAAAAACTGACACCGGGTTTTTGTTGGTGCCAGTTTTTCGTTTCTAAAAACGGAAAACTGGCATTGACAAAAACTCCGTGTCACTTTTCTTAGAGCTTTTTATAACAGAGAGTAGTTCAATTTTTGACAATATTTTAATTTATGACGAATTTTTCAATTTTTGTCAATTTTGAACAATTAAAAAAATTTTATCTATTAAAGAATTAGGGCCAATTGAGGCGAGTTTAGCGCAAAAATTTATCGACAAACATAAAATGTTCGAAACGATGAACAAAGTTTTCGAGGAAAAATCGAAAAAAAAATTTTGACCTTTTTACAGCAATTTTCAATAAATAAAAATTTCATAAAATACCTTAAAATGCCCAAGAAACACCCAAAAAAGTTTTTTTCGATTTTTCCTCGAAAACAGTATTTTTTTCATCGTCTCGAACATTTTTTTTACGTTTCTCGAAAAAAAATTTTGCTATAACTCGCCTCAATCGTCCTTTCTCCTTTAAGATTTTCTATTCTTCTCTATACAATCTTAATTATTTCGAGGAAAAATCAAAAAAATTTTTATTTTAATATGCAACAGTTCAGTACCAATAATTTTAGAAGAGGAAAAACCAACTAGTGTGGAATTAGATTCGGGCTTTTACAGTGCATACGAGGCAAGAGAGTTGTTGGGTCGCGGTTTGGCGTCGATGGTCCGTCGTTGTATTGAAAAATCTACTGGGCAAGTTTTCGCTGTAAAGATAGTTGATGTTAGTACCGAAAGGCAGAGTGAGCATGAAGCTAAACGTCTCCGAGAAGAAACCTTAGTTGAAGTGCAATTATTAAGAGAGTTAGCTGGACACCCTTCCATAAGTAAGCTTTTTATTTGCTTTAACGAAATTAGATAGTTTTGACAAGGGATGCTCATTAGCTGCAGCACGGATATAGAAAATCGACTAACATAGAGTGAAAGTTCATGGATAATTTAAAAAATTTTGGTGGCACATGGGGGCAAAACTATTTTGAGCTTAGGCTCTTCCAAGATTTTGGAACTTATTGTTTAGTTTTTGGCTATAACTCAGCTAAACTAAATTCGTTTGGGCTTATCGGTAGCTCATTGAATTCCTGAGTTCACAGAGAACAACTTTGTAGAACATCATTTTTTATGAAAAAAGAGAAAACTTAGAAAGAAAGCTATTGATGCTTTTGAGTTAAGTTTACTGAAATTTGCATATTACAATTGAACAGTAAGCTTTCTAAATTTTTCCAACAAAAAGTTATTATCCGTGATCTCAGGAATTCAATGAGCTATCGCTGAGCCCAAACGGGTTTAATTTGACCAAGTTATAGCCAAAAACTAAAAAACAAGATCCAAAAATCTTGGAAGCGCTTAAGCTCAAAATTTTTCATTCCATGCGCCCCCAAAAATTTTTTAATTATACATTTTTCATGAACTTTTACTCTTTGTTAGTCGATTTTCCATATCTGCTCTGCAGCTAGTGAGCACTCTTTGTAAGTTTTTTAAAGTTTCTATACATCCGTATTTTAGTTGCCATACACGATTTCTTTGCCACACCAACTTTCTTATTCGAAGTGCTTGAAATGGCCCCAAAAGGTGAACTATTCGAATATTTGAACCAATCCGTTACTGTCAGTGAGAAAAAGACTCGTTCCATAATGAGGCAGCTGTTCGATGGTGTGCATTATATGCATAATAGAAATATTCTTCATCGTGATATTAAGGTTGTCAATTATTGGATTTTAAGAGTAAAAAAACGATCAATTTTCAGTTAGAAAACATACTATGCATAGACGAAAACAGGATTGTAATCAGTGATTTCGGATTTGCAAGACAGATTAAGCCAGGGCAGAAATTAAAAGGTAGGTATAGTAGCGTAGCCAGACCCCAAAAACGAGGGGAGAGAGTGCGGTTTCTTTTTTGGCTACACCACTAGGAAGAGGTACTTTATATACCAGTGATGCCAAGTGTCCTTATTAATAAGAAACTTTCTTATTTTTTAAAAAGATCCTTATTTAAAAAAACACAGCAATCTTTTGAAATTGTGCATATTTTTCTTTTTTGTATATTTTGCACATTTTCTTATAACAGAACAATCGTTTTGCTAACCACTTTTATTGCAATCAGTTAACTTGTTTGATATTTGAATAAAGGTGTTTATCGAATTCTAATGTCGAATATGAAGAAGTTAAACTTTTGGCTGAGCAAATTGCAACAGAGGATGAATTTTTTGACGAAGTTTCTCAATTTAA
Source organism: Acrobeloides thornei (assembly GCA_034699885.1). Lineage (NCBI taxonomy): Eukaryota > Metazoa > Nematoda > Chromadorea > Rhabditida > Cephalobidae > Acrobeloides > Acrobeloides thornei. Next base: position 9,550 of record JAQGCP010000075.1, read on the forward strand.
TCAAATTTTCGAACAAATAAACCTCAGAAATTTTTGACAATGAAACTTCAGAAAAGAAATGGGTGAAGATTTTCAAAAGAAAACGAATCGCTTCCTCGTCTCTACAAATTGGTCAGCCCAATCTTATCAATTCCCGTATCTAATTCCTTCGCGGAAAACGTGTTTTCAATGATTGGTGCTCAATGGACTAAGGAAAGGAACTTATTAACAGTGAATACAATCAAAAGTCTTGCTCAAATTCTGGTGAATTTTGTTGTTGACTGTTCGGAAATGTATCAATTGATTCTAAAAGATCGTGAACTATTAAAGAAAGTTTCAAATTGGGAAAAATATAATAATTTATGTACGTGCACATGGCATGCGAAAAATAATAGACAACGTATATAATGCAGAACAACGAAATATATATCCTATATAAAGTATCACAGATATATTAAATGGATAATTCGAGACGGTTGTCCTTATTTTTGACTTGGCATCCCTGTTATATACTGATTGAGTTGAATCTGTTATATGCTACATGATTGAATTTTAGAACTATTTGGGACCCCTGGATATTTGGCACCAGAGACGCTGAAATGTCAAATGTATGAAGATGCACCTGGTTATTCTCTAGAAGTGGATAATTGGGCACTTGGTGTCATAATGTACACATTGTATGTTTTCATATAATTTCAAATTTGTCAATTTCTTAATCTTTTTAAAAAATTATTTAGGGCTATTCAAACCCCATCGTAAAAATTAGAAATTTTTTTCAGAAAATGACTCCTTTAGTGTAATTTTTAACGAGAAATCCAAAAACGCACTCCCGAAGCGTAAAAACACTTCCCTGAAACTGTTTCGAGCAAAGTTCATATAACTAACGAATAAGCACGGTCTGCATAGAGCTTTCTCTGTGTAGCCTATTTTATATTCGAAGAGAAAAGTCGGTGATTATTCATTGAAATCTTCATTTTTGAGGATTTTAATTGCAAAGCCGTGTACACAACGCACTCCTGAAGCGTAAAAACACTTCCCTGTCACTGTTTCGAGCAATATTCATATAACTTGAAAATGACGAAACAGTATCAGGGTAATGTTTTTACGCTGGAGTGCGTTTTTTGGATTCCTCATTAAAAATTACGCTCAAGAGGTCAAAACGGCAAGAATCTGTACAACGCCAAAACGTTAAGTAGAACACGATGTTGCATATAAAGAGCACATAAGAAAAATTTTCATGAAATTTGAACAACTTTTTATTCGAAGCGCGATTCGAACCCTAGCCTATCATTTTCTGGAAAAAAATTTCAAATTTGTTTCACATCATTGAGGCTCCCGACTTGAATAGCTTCATTATTTCTCATTTCGGAACTAACCTTTTTTTAAATTATCAAATGACTCGCATTGACCACGTGGGCTCGCGTAAGTACACATGTTCTTCAATAGAATCGAATAGTTTCTTGTATACATAATCGCGCTTCGTTTCTTTTCTATTTGTCTAGTCTAATCGAATGAATTAAAAATCAAATGATTTGTATTTTTTTTAATATCTACTGGGTGTTCCAAAAAACCGCCATTTGGTCATTTTTTGGGAAAATTTTTCAATTAATTTTTTCTCCAAAAGGGGTATTTTTGCGCGAGAAATCGAGCATCGAAAATCCTTGAAAACGCCTCCCAGATCATGAAATATAAGATTTTCGTATTATTTCAATTATTTTCTTTTTTTTTAGGTAGGAATTCCTACTTGAAAATATGAAAATTGGATATTTCATGGTCTGAGAGGTGTTTTCAAGGATTTTCGATTTCTCGCATAAAAATATCCCCTAATGAGTAATTCTGAAGAAAAATTTTCGCCAAAAAATGACCAAATGGCGTTTTTTGGAACACTCTGTATCTAATCCTGTTTAGATTGGCCGGTTATGCGCCATTTTATCACCGTCAACAATTACGGATGATGCGGATGATTCAGGAAGGTCGTTTCGATTTCCCGAAAGAACAGTGGGATACAATTTCAGATGAAGCTAAAGATTTGGTTAGTATTAAAACTTTATCCCACGATTTTTTAAAATATTAGATTCGCCAACTTCTCACTGTTGATGTCTCAAAAAGGATCCGCGCCGGAGACTGCCTCGCTCATAAATGGATGACCGTGGGAACTGTTATTATAACACCAACGGCCGTGATACCAGAAGAGAAAATCACTGTCGCCAAAAAACGTGACTATCGCTCTTTGTTTCGCATTGGGATTTTGGCTGTACGCTTTATGCATAGAGTTAAGATGAGGCTCTGGAAGAAGAGTGTTGATCGTGCTCAATTACGCATTCGGCCTTTTCGGAATAAAGAGGTATATATGAATGCTTATTTACCTTTTCGTTTTTACATTTTTTACAGGATGAGCTAAAAAAACAGTACTTTTGCGTTTTTTGGTGAAAAGTTTTCAAAAATCGCATGAAAATGAATGCTTATTTACCTTAAAACCCTTAGATGATTTTTGAAAATTTTTCACCAAAAAATGCAAAAGTATGGTTTTTGGCTCACCGTATACTATCGACCAGTGACGTAACCAGAAATTTCGGAAAGGGGGCACATTACCTTGGTTCCAAAGGTGATTTTTTTTCATTTTTTTGAATTTTTCAAAAAATTATTAGGGTCCCCCTTACGTTTTTTCGAAAATTTTGGGCAAAAACATAAGGAAGGACTAAGGCAATTTTTTCGAGTTTTTTAATCACCTTGGTCCCCCCTTACGTTTTTTGCTCCGACAAGCGCGTAAATATTTTGTTGAAAAATTTTAAGCTAAACAAAAACCAGCGAAAAATTTTTTTGAAAAATGCTCCGAAAATGAATTTTTTGGTGAAAAATGCTGATTCTTGACATTTTTGTTGAAAAAATGGAAAAATTTGGACAATTTTGGTGGGGACTCCTGCCCCCCTTGGTTACGTCACTGCTTCAACCATTATTTTCTAGATTCGCCATGAAGCAGAAGCGGCATCTTTCGCTGTCTATGGTCATTGGGTAAACCGAGGCTTTTACTACTCCAGAGATATGCTGTTCGCCAACAAGTCGAGGCCAAAATTTTCCAAGAAAGAAGATTCGATTAGGTCGAACGGTGTTGTGAAAACTTCATAGTCTTTCTTTCGCCTTGTCTTCTAATGTGTCTTATTGCAATAAGGTAGTAATGATTTAGTAATTTGTATAATATATTTTTATGCCCTTATCATATATAATCTTTGTACGGGAAACTTGAAGAGACGTTTTCTTAAAAAGTCGAAGAAGGTCCTAGGCGACAAAATTTGAAAGTTCTCGCCTGATCCCACATAGTATTTTTTTTTGCGAGAACTTTTAAACTTTGTCGCCTGGCCTTGGGCAATCTTCGACTTTTCAAGAAAAAACGTTTCTTAAATTCTAAAGTTTTTTTTCCAAAAAATATATAGTTATTTTGTTATATAAAAAAAGGAATGTTTCCATTTAAAAATCGCAGTTGCTGGCATCTAGTTCGTTTTATAGAGCTTTCTGATATATAATTTTTAAATCTACTAATTCATGTTCATTATATATTTTCATTGTAGCACTGATGTATTTAGTATAGTCTTATTCTCGTTTATAGATCTCTATATTTCATGCGTTATTTTAGCGAAGCTATGTAAATTCATGTGAAGAATAAATTTTTATTTAAAAAATAAACATAAGGACTTATAGTATTCATCTTAAATTTTAACCCATTTTTGACGACTAGGTCATATATGGTACACCACAAAGAAATACTATAACTTGATCAGGCTTAATCCAAACGGGTTGAGCAATAGCTTAAAAAATTGCCCATGCCCCCCTTCGGAGCATTGCCTCCCTGGAACACCCCGGTGGATTGCCCAGTCCGCCCTAAGGTACCCTACGGCACTACCTACAACATTGTAAGGTAATGGTTTTAGTTTTTGAATACAGCTAACCACATATACGGTTTTATGGCGTGCATACATAATGTTTTATATGTGTGTGTTTTATATTTCCATGGACACCTACGCTTGTCTAATTTTGTTTAAAATATGAAATGCTCGAATAAAATTAAAATTTTACCATGGTGATAATTTAAAATGAACAAATATCCCCTTCAATTCAATACCATAGAGCCTTGATTTAAGGTCTTGAATGTTATTTCTAAAATGTCAAACAAGAGTATGTCCATGACCTTTTCTGAAGATGATTTGCGTACTCGTTCAAGTCATACTAGCACGACCAAACCTGGGCGAATAGTAGTCCGTGACAAAATTCCTAGAACTCCACCATCAAGAGTTGCAACCCCCAAGTCGAATAGTAAAATTCTGTCGGAAGAAACTAGACGTCAGATTAGTGAAATTTTGGCAGAAGAAGAGCGACTTCAAAAGAAACGAAAGGAAGAAAAAAAGATTCAAGAAGAGGAGGAACTGAAGAAGAGCCAATTAAAGGCATTAGAGGAATCTCGTCTAAAGTGGGAGAATGAAATTCTTCAAAATAGGTTGAATGAATTGAAATTGAAAGAGAATCAACAGGTTAGCTAAGGCTGCGTTCAAGCTTGTCAAAAAGGAAAAAAGTCTAAATTTCCCCGATTTTCAGTAAAATCGTGTTTACTGAAATGATTGGTCATGTTGCAACTAATTTTATGCTTCTTGACCAATCGTTTCAATAAACACATTTTTATTGAAAATCAGGCAAAGTTAGACTTTTTTGACAACTTTGTGATGACTTTTTGACAACTTTTTTGACATGCTAAAACGCAGCCTAACAAAAAAAGAATCTAAAATTATAGGATTCGAAGCTAATAATCAGACCAAAGTCAAGTTCAAAACCTGCTCTAGAAATTGCACCATCCCGAAAAACCAAATATCACAGATTTTCGGACAAGAAATATTACAATTGGCCTTCTGAAGAAGAAAATGAGCATGAAATTGATGTGGAAGATCCAACGCAAGAAATTTTTGTCACAAATCCTCACGATGAATGTGAGTTATGTAAACGAGGCCTCGAGTTCGAGCGAGCTGAATTAGAAAGAAAAATTTCTGAAAGAAGACTTCATAATCATCGCAGTAAAGATTGCCAGAATATAGAAAATTATTTACATGAACGACATATCAATAGAAAGTGATTGATTTTTTATACCTAATTACCAATTCAATAAAGGTTGTAAACATGAAATTCTCCTCCCTTGGCTACGCCACTAGGAAACAATAAAAAAATTTGAAATTATTTTTCATCGAACTACTACTTTTTGTTCCGGCTATTATTAACGCTATACCAGATTAATCAAACAAAATTTCTTGCAAGATGACCTCGATTTTAATATTGAGACGTTTTCAATATTAAAACGAAATTTTGTTATGTATATGTTACCGGCAAAGTTGAGATTCTCACCGGTAACACATATATTTTTGATTTCACGTAAATTTGCATAATTTATGTTGAACCAAGCTCAGGATTTTGAGCCGAAAAATGGCACGAACGAGGAGAACGACGCGACAAAAATGCAACATAATCGTTAAAAAACAGATTTCAATCGTACAAATTTTGTGCCCTTTTTTAATGTGCTGTTTTTATCGCGCCGTTTTTGTATTTCCAAAATATGTCGTTCCGTGCCGTTTTGGTCTATACTCATGTTTTGTCACCAGGACTGATGTCACCGTTACCCCGTCACGCCAAGCGTCACTGAGGGGACATCCACCAACCATCACGAACATCCGTCACCGAGGACATCCCGCTACGATGGCTCTAGGGCATTTCCCAACAGACTTTTCTCAGCTCCACACTATATGTCGGAAATCAACGCTAACTAGCGCTATCTCAACTCTAGCTGTCGGAAATCGGATTCCCGACAGTTATCGTTGCCTGATTTTCAATAAACTCGTGTTTATTGAAACGATTGGCAGGATAGCATAGCCAATTGTTTCAATAAACACCGTTTTGTTGAAAATCAGGCAACGCTAGCTGTCGGAAAAGTACTAGGAGTTTGGTTAGGGTGCGCGCTAGCAGTCGTGAAACGCATTTCACAACGATTTCCGGACGCTAGCCGTCCGAAAATTGTAATATTTCAGGACACGAGCCGTTCGAAAATCGTCTGGAAATTGTGAAAATGCACTATTTCTAGACGCTAACGCATTTCCGAACGACTAGCGCGCACCCTTACCGCAACGGTTAGGCTGCTCGTCAGCTGATGTAAACAGCGGTTTACAACGTTAGCGGAGGCGTTAGCTGTCGCATTACACATAGAGATTACGACGTTAGCTGAGATAATGCATTACAACTCGTATTGCAAAATGACTCGTTGTAAAGTGATTTGAATTGAGCTGTGTATTAACACGAAAACTTGATTTTCGTTGTTGAAATGTGTCCAAATGGGTCGAGCGATAGTTGTGCTTTTGTGTCGCGCGACACAAAAATGCACTGTCACGTCGCGACGGAAGCATAAATGGCGCCATAGGGGTTTTGATAGTTTAACATACGTGGCCGTGACGGTAGTTCTAGTGCTTTTTTCAAACGTTTTTAATGCAGCCCCTGGGGTCGATTGTTGTACTTGATTAGTGACAAGTGAGCAAAAATGAATGAAAAAGTTGATAAGTGATTAGTGACAAGTTTGTCACTTATCACTTGTCAAAAAAAGTGATTAACCTCTTTAGCTGAATCACTTTTTGGCACTTATGGGGGGCCAAAAGAAACGGGATTTTTGTCCAAAAATAACGGGAATTTGGTCTAAAAATATTTTTTTGGACCAAATTCTCGTTACTTTTAAGTACAACAATCGACCCCTGGGCTGCGTTAAAAACATGTATACCGTGTTGGTTTGTTGATTCTAGGCTGTAAACATTTTTATGTGTATTGTTTTATTTAGAAAATGGATGATAACAAAATGAGTCCTAGCAAAGCCCAAGCTATGAAACGAAAAGCTTACAAAAAAGAAAGGGATATTATTAAGATTATGGAGGCAAGAGATGTATGCTTTTTTCAAATTTGAACATCGTCTACAATAACTTTTCAGACGCTTCGAGCAAAACTTCAAGAATTGGAAGAGCGAGATGATTATTTTGAAACGGATGAGAAAAAAGGAATTCGAATGTTAGAAAAAATGGATAAGATTACCCGCAAGATTCAGAAATTTGAAGAGTTTCTCAATCAGAGGAATGCATTTGAAGATGCTGTTCCATCAGATGAAATGTAAGTTTTTCATTTAACACGTTCTTTTTTTCTACAATGACATATAATCAGGGGTGCCAAGATTATACGTTTTGCTGATTTTTGCTCCTAAAATCTGATTTTTGAAGTCAGATTTGCTGATTTTGTTCTTGGCATTTCTGTGTATAATAGATTTTGACATTTTTTCTGCTTTTGATGCCGATTTTTTACTAAAAATTTTTTGATAAAAGGCAATTGCTTATATCTTCTTAAATTTCCTTAAATCCTGACTTGAATTATGTCAAAGAATAAAAACTTTTCACAATTTTAGCTTACCGAAATTTCCAACTATCGTTATTATTGAAACCGGAATACAGCCATTAAATGATTTAATTACTCAATTTATTAACAAGCCTTGTGTTCAAAATAGTCTTAGAGTCTGGGATAATTATACGTAAGTGTAATTTTTTACCATTCCTTTTATAGATTCAATTTTTAGGCGCCTCCAAGTGAAAGACATTGAAGCTATGTTAAGTGATGAATCGGTTATAAATTGTCCGAAGGCTAAAGTCGTTATTCCAGTCGACCCAATTAATCTAGGTACAGTAAACGCTCGATAAGCGGGCCACCCTAGAGGGGGGGAGGGGCGTTTATCGAATTTTTGAGGGGGCCCGCTTATCATGCGTTTACTGTATACGTTTTAGAAAAATTCATTATTGATGTGACAGACAATGTCAATCGAAAGATTAGCCAAGTTTGCAACCAGTTCAATTTCGAAGATATTGATTTGCGTTACGAAACTGGTGACGATCCACCAGGTATACTTTTATAAATATCTGGAAGCGCCTAAATCTTTCTGAAGCGCCTAAATTCAATTTATGAGGCTCCCCCTTACCCTGTAGAAATCCTAGCTATGCCACTGTGAAGATCTATAATTTACGAATTGTGAAAATTTTCTACATCACTATTTTGATAAACATTATTTTACTTTAGCCCTAGAAAAAATTAGAGAATTAAAGCAAAAAAGTACAATAAATTTTAGAGGGGCATCCACCATCGTTGGAGCAGCGTGATGCCAATCGCTTGAAGATTGATTTTGATCGAGTTAAAGAGGTACATTGATTTTTTGGGGTGGGAGGGGGCTGTAAGAGCCGAATTAGCTCCATATATTCTTTAATGAATAATTTTCTATTATATCATTTTAGGAACTCAACGATTTGCCCCTTGAATCAGGTGATTTAGACACTACTGAAGGTATTGAATTAACTGACGAGGAGGTAAAAAATTCGAATGATGAATATGCGGATGATGATGAAGTGATAGTCGTCGAGGAGATTGCAGGCCCTTCAACAATAGCTGAAAATAATACGGACCGTGATTCTTCGGATGAATCTTCATGCGATGAAGCGGAAATCGAAACTGCCGCTGGACAAGTCGATGAAAATGAGCCTGCTGAAAATGAAGATGATGAATATCCTCCAATTAAAAAATCAAAAATGGAAGATGGGTCGGCTCATAAGTTGGAAGAATTAACTATTATCGAACAAGGTACTTCTCAAATCAATGACGAGGCTTCTCCATCAAAAGTGGGAACTAAGGATAGTCTAAATGGTGATGCAAGTGCCAATTCAGAGCTGTTGATTCCTGATGAAATTGTATTAAGCAGTGATGAAGAAATGGAGAGTGTTATAGAGAATCGACCAGAATTGGATGAATCAAAACAGAGCGAAGAAGACGATATTATTTGCTTAGATTAATTTGCATAATTTTCAATGTTTTATACAAGGCTCGGAATGAAAAAATGAAAATCAGAAAAAATGTCAAAAATCAGATTTTCGATCTAAAAAACAGATATAGGCAATTTCTGGTGGCTAAAATTAGAACATTTCTGATAAATCAGACTCATTCCGAGCCCTGGTTTTATACCTCATTCAGTGGCTTGTTAGGGGATAGGGAGCTATGGCCCCTTAAAAAAACCCAAGGCTCCTCTCTTATGTTTTCGCCAGCCAAAAACTATATAAGGGTACTCGGAGCTATGGGGAGTCATCCCAGGGCCAAAAATAGAAAAAATTTTAATGACATTTATGCGAAAATCGATGGCGCTTATTCCCGAAGCGTGAAACCCTTTGAAAAATCAACAAAAAATTAAGTTGATGTGAAAATATGGATACAAATATGTATTTTTCAATTTTTAAGGGTCAAATGTGTTCACGAAGATGTTTCATACGGGAATGAGCGCAATCGATTTTTCGCATAAATTACCCCCTAATTGTGACAATTAAAAAATTTTATTTCGATTTTTGACCCTGGGGTGACCCTCTTGATCCACAATAGCTCCGGGTACTCCCTTATGTTTTTATTTTAAAAATAAAAAATTTCTTTATTACAACTGACCTCATTTGTTCATTTTCCACTGACCTCATTTGTTTTGTATAAATTTGACACTAAAGTTTTAAAATGATCGAGATGAGAGGCTCTAGGAACTTTTGCAACGGACTTTTCTCAATGAATATAAATCATAATAAAAGTTGCCTGAATTTCTATCAAGTCGTGTTTATTAAAACGATTTAACATGCAGTTTCAATAAAAGAATAAGTACAAAAAAGTGATTTTTAAGTACAAAAATTATTTATCTGTCAATAAACACGATTCTATTGAAATTCAGGCAACTTTTTATTGGGATTTATAAATTCGTTGAGAAATGTCCTAGACAGATGAGACATAAAAATCTTAGAAAATTTTTATTTTAGTATCGGTTTGTTTTCGTCTAGTACATGAACCACTCTTCTCGAACAGCATAGATTTTACAATACAGTGGGGATAAAAGTTCTGACCATCAAACAAGTCAGTAAAAGTAAAATAGATGAAAATTTTCCAAAAAATGACCAAATGGCTGTTTTTTTAACACTCTCTTAGGCCAGAAATTTTACCCCGCTGTATCAGAGAACCATTTTGAACGTACTTTATTTATTTTTTATTAGTCAAAAGTAATACATAAAATTTTACACATAAATTTGTATAAAATGAAATCGTCAATTATGCACAAGAAAAAATAGCCGACTAATCAATGATATGAATAAGTTTGTAAAAGTAGCGATACGAATATAAATAACAAGGATATTGACAAGCTTGGATAAGAAAGTATGGAACCCGAGATCAAGCAATATAAAAGAAATCATAAACAATAAAAAAGACATAGAAATTATAATAATAATAATAAAAGTAAATCAACTGTTTATCGCGAGGACTAGTTGTTGAAGACAACAAAGTTTTTCTCTAGCGGTATCGATCAGTTCCATAGCATCGTGTTTTTCAGCCATTTCTAAAAATAAAGCTAATATAAAGTGGTTACTTTTGCAATGTATTACCATTAAAGAATTTGATAACATCTGTAAAATCCATGTTGTTTTCTATGATTATTGATCGGTATTGAGTTAACAATGATAGAGCAAAGAAAAGCTGAAAATTTTCTGAGACCGTTTGATGAGCTGCCCAAATGACTTCCCACAATTTGTAGACGCCATCGTAAGTTAACTCTAAAAAAAATCAAAATCATCACTTTTCTGAAAAATCAGCAGGCTTGGCACCTCTGGTTTATCACCTCTTGTAACTTGCGCACAGTGTTGTTTTTGTAAAAATCAGTGGCGTAGCTAGAGGGGGGACTAGGGTTGGTTCCTCCCCCTATTCCTGGAAAAATTTTCCTAATGATATCCCCTTACGTTTATGCCCAAAATTTTTTAAATATTTCAAAAATCATAATGATCCCCCATTATGTTTCACCAAAAATGTCCTATTTTACCACAAAAAAGTCCAAAAGTTTCCGTTTTTCTGCAAAAATTGTAATTTTCTGTGCATTTTCTTCTCTTTCAAAATTTTGTCCGAAACATCCTACAGCCAATCTTACCTCGCTTGAAATCTAGAAGGAACCAGCGGTATGCAAAGTAGAGCTGAGTAAAATCAGCGTTGCTCATCATCAACTCAAACAATTCAGGATCCATAACTTGGACTAGTGATCGGAGATTGTTCAGTTGATGCTCGATACCTTCACCAAGTGGGAAGTTGGCGCGCATTCGATCCATTAAGCGTTCGAACATTTCTAGTGCAACAACTTCTAAAACTTTCAATTTATGATCAAATAAAAGGACGAAGCTACTCCTTCAGGGAAAACTTTTATGCGGGAAACACGTTGGCAATGTTATTTTTGCGTTAAAATGTTTCTATTTTTTAGAAAACCTAAATCAAAACCATACCGTTTTGAAAGGTGACCAAAAGTGGAGCTGCTATGTCACACATTCCTTGAATATACCCATCACTTAAATGCCGATAAATGTAAGTACACATAAGTCGCTTTAGACGATCCAAGTTTTCGCGCTTAGAAAAGAAATCGGTATTCCTATCACATCGATCAACGTCCTTTTCAATGCGATGAAGATTTAAACCAAATTCCTCCACAATTTCCTATAATTCGCATAATTCAATTCAAATAGTAGTGTGTTTCTTCAGCCTGATAAATTCCAAAAGGCAACCCCCATACCATTTGCCCCACATGTTACGTTTCTAGAGAAAAGCGCTGCCCAATTAGCTATAACAATGAACATGATTATTATTGACTGCTTTAACCACTTTTTATAATTCGGTAAAAAAGATTTCGCCCCTGGTGGGATTCGAACCAGCGTCTATAAGAGTCAATAATAATCATGTCCAGCGTTCTTTTCATTTGGCCACGTGGGCAGCACTTTTTCTCACTGAAACAGACTATACAACTGAATAATGATGACTTCAAGATTAGAAAATCTACCGTTTTGGGTTCTTTCGAATAGCCATTCATGTGATGTGAGCTTGAACTGGATTCAGCACCATCTTCAAAGACATCGCTAGTAATAGATTGTTGACGATCAGGTGGCAAGATGGGTTCACAGTGGTTAGAGCTCTGTCGTAATCGTGCTGAAAAAATTTCCACGATTATTTCACAAGAAATCCGCGAAAAAATTCTTCGGAGCTATTTGTAAAGGGGGTCACCCCAGGGTCAAAAATCGAAAATTAAAAAAAAGACATATGTAGGGGTAATTTTATGCAAAAAATCGATTACACGCATTCTCCAAATGCGTGAAAACCTTTGTTTAACCCTTAAAAATTGAAAAATAATTATTTTTACCCATACTTTTAAATTTAAAAATACGTATTTTTCAATTTTTAAGGGTCAAACAAAGGTTTTCACGCTTCGGGAATGCGCGTAATCAATTTTTTGTATAAAATTATCCCTAAATATGTCATTTTTTAAAATTTTTTTCGATTTTTGACCCTGAGGTGACCCTGCTAATCCACAATAGCTCCAACTCTCCCTTTCGCAGAATCCAAATTAAAAAGTCCAACCTGCTTGAAAGGCTTCATTATCCTTCTTAATAACTTCAGCTTCAATCTCTGTCCACTGTTTCAAATCCGTAGTAAATCGTGACGTCATTTCCGGAAGCATGTCGTCAATTTCAGAGTGCCATTCAATCAATCCCAACAAATATGGCCAAATTTTCTGTCTAAGATGAGGCTCAATTCCGTGTAAATAAACTCTTCGGAGGAACTTCTTAAAGGCCTCTTCCTAAATTCAAAAATTGAAAAAAGCCTTCAAAAGTCAAACTTACAGATTTTTCAGCTCTACATTTTGTCCAAAATTCGTCGTTGACAGGGCCAACAAATTCACCAGCATCGTCAATAGATTTTAGATTAACAAGACAAGATAGATGTGTTCGTATTGTCTTCAAATGACGACAGTAAGAAAGCCAGCCATAGAATGCTCGCGAAAGAATTTGTTGTCGCATTGTTTGGCAAGCGTTTACAAGGCTGTGCCTAAAAAACAGATGTATAATTAAAAAATTGTGCGAGTGCCGAACCTGGACTTAAAGCGGCGAGCTCGTAAAATCTTATTTGCAATTTTTCTACACACACAAATGTTTAAGAGCCAGCGGATAAATTTCGAGCGATGCTCATCGAAATCATATTGGGTTAGATCAGTTTTACAGGGCATTAGGGCGCATAAAGCATGATAAAATCAAATTAGAAAAATGGAGGTTCAAGTCAATAAAAAAGCAACAAGGTAAATTGTTTAATTTTTGAAGTATCAAGTAAAAAAGAGCAATTCCGTAATTAAATGTGAATAATCGTAGTGGCGTAGCTAGGGGAATCCGGGGTGGCTCTAGGACATTTCTCAGATAAATAAAAAATCGAGGTGGACGAAGCGGACATTTCTCAAAATTCATTGAGAAATGCCCGCTTTTTCGTTGAGAAATGTCCTAGAGCCCCGGGGTGGTTTCTAGTGCTGGGTTGGCATTCAAATTTTGACCTATTTTTAGGGAGTCGAAATTTCGATTTCGAGGCCAAAATTTGGCACTAGAACGGAACGTACCTTACCGGTAAGTTATGTCCGGAACCTAACTTATACAAGGGGGGGGGCAAAAGTTCTCGCCAAGGAGGCAGAAGTCTTGACATTTCAAAAACGTATTTTCTCGATAATTCTGGACGAGGAAACACCTTTTCAGCGTTTTTGACAATGTCAGGACTTTTGCCCCCTTGGTGAGAACTTTTGCCCCTTAGCCGAGGACTTCCCTCCCCCTTGTAACTAAACATTGTTAATTTTGATAAAAAATTCAGTAAAAACATGTATTTTTTGCTAATAAATAGCAGTCTTTGTTTAAAAAATGGGCCATTTTCGGTGAAACAAGTCGTTGCCAAAAGCTCTAATACCAAAATTTATATTGTTTTTGGTGAAAAATGCTTTAAATTTCGATTTCGCGAACTTTGAAACTCGAAAATTTCGATTTCGACCCATCACTAGTAGTTTCCCCTGCCAGGGGCCTGTAAATCTTTCTGGAAAACTCGTTTAAAATTTTCAAGCAATTTTGTTTTGTAAGGTTTAACAAATTAGAATTTATTTCCAACGCAAAACATGATCAACACATCATGAACTTTCTTATAAAAAAATTTGTTCAAAACTGGACTGGTCCTTTTAAGGCATTGAGTTGAAAGAAAATAAAGCACTAGGACAACCGTCACTGATCAAGACCAGTAAATTTTTTCAAAAAAGCAGCATAAGAAAATTTTTTCAGAATTTGACTGCGCGCTCGACCAGCTAGACGAAATGCTAAACACGGCGCTAAACGTCTCGAATTACAACTAAGTCGAAACGCTAAAGTCTAGAATACGTTACTCAAATCGAGACGGCGTCTCGACCTCGTTTGAATTAGTTGGAGTATTGACACGAAAACCCTGAATTTTTCATTTTTTAAATTCACTTAAATATTGGATGTATTTAAAAAATAAAGACGGCATTCTTTATTCACTCTGAATCAGAGTTTTCGTTTCAATAACCCAAAACAATTATCAAATTGGATAAATTTGGTCTCGTTTTGTTCGTCTCGTCGAGCTATAAAGAATGCCGTCTTTATTTTTTAAATACATTCAATAATTAAACATTTTTTTTAAATTTAAAATTCAGGGTTTTCGTGTCAATACTCAGACTAATTCAAACGAGGTCAAGACGTTTAGTTTACAATTTTTTTAAATTTTTTTATTTTTTCCATTTTCGAAAAGGGCAAAAGTCGTTCTTTGAATTTCACCATCCTTTTTTGAGGTCGATACCGACGGAGATGGTTTAATATCCACTGGCGAACTGTATAACTTTCTTCGAGACCCTAGAAGCGATGTCTTATCCCA
>JAQGCP010000076.1:0-24101 GCA_034699885.1 Acrobeloides thornei
ATAACCCAAAACAATGTTCAAATTGGATAACTTTGGTGTCATTTTGTTCGTCTCATTTAGCTATAAAAATTGCTACAATGTTTATTTTATGAAAATTTAAAAGATTGATGCAAAAATCGATTTTTCCGCAAAAATTTCAAAAAAGTCTGTGTATTACAACGAAGAGCTTGTACACAAATTCAAATTTCAAACGCAATTATCTGGAAAACTACAACGATTCAGAACATGCCGTAAAAACAAAAATGCTCCATTTTTCATTATCTTTCCGAATACATCATTTTTTCATATGGTTGTAAATTACTGGACTGGTCCTTTAAAAAAGAGCCTATTTTTGCCCCAAAATGTATTTTTTGCCAGAAACCAAATGTTTTTGGCAAAAATCCATTATTTTACCAAAACTCTTTCAATAAAAATGTCAGTTTTTCACGCAGAAATCGTCAAAAATGGCTGAAATTTTGAATTTTTTTAAGGAAAAAATTGAAAAAAAAACATCTAAAAGTAAATTTAAAGAATTGTAAAAAATTTTGTTGAAAAAATTTTAAAATTCTTTCTAAAAATTGTAAAAAATTTTTGGTTAATAATTAAACAATTTTGACATTTTAGAAACGTTGTGATCCATACAACAAAGGATTGGAGGCGACACTGGGGTCTCTTTTTTTTATTAGTCAGCCTAATAGTTCTTAGTGTAGTTATTGTAGTTGTTGTAGCAAATAAAAACTGCAAATCAAATCCACATGAAGGAATTTTTATTGAAGAAGGAACTTCTATAGCACACACCAAAAAATTACCTGCTGGTAAATATATTTTTTAATTTTTTACGGTATTGAGCTTCGGAGAAGGTTTTGAATTTTTGGATGCGCGAGTTTTGACTCGAAATGACTTTTAAAAACTTTCCCATGCATTAATCTCACTTTATAAAGTCAACTTGGAATGCGCTCGAACCGTTTAAGGCAACCTTTGAACACTCAAGAAAGTGTCTCTTAAGTAGTTTTTAATTTTTTGTCAAGGACTTTAAAAAATTACGCTCCTGACAAGAATCGAACCTGCCAGCAATTTCTAAACGAGCATCTTCGCCACTCGGACATGTGGAATTCTGTATAAATAAAATTGTTTTATAAAAATTACGTTAAAACATGATAAGAGGCTAAAAAATTTTCCTTGAAGGGTACCCCATGATTTTGGTGTCATTTTTCTTCTCGATTGATCGCAAGGCATTGAAAAATTTACCCGACTCTGATTCAGGGAAAGGTGAGTGTATTGATGCGAAAATGAATTAAAGTTCTTCTTTACGCTCACCTTTCCCTGAATCAGGGTCGGGTAAATTTTTCCATGCCTTGAAAATGCGCGCAATCGATTCCTCGCTTAAGAAAGCTCCTAGATAGCCAGTTTTCTGGTGAAAATTTCTAATTTTAGTCATTTTCGCTTCAATACACCCTCCCCTGAATCAGGGTCGGAGAAGCATTTTGACGCTTCGGGAATGCGTGCAATCGATTCCCCGCTTAAAATTACCCCAGACAAAATTTTTATCCGTTTTTGGACAAAGCAAAAAGAATTGGTTCCGAGCGGGATCGAACCGGCGAGTTGTTGCTTAACTTGCCAGATCGGACGGGATCGCTCCTTACTAACTTTTAAGAAATCCGACTGGATGATGGGTATTAATAACTTTTTTACAAGTCGCACCATCAATTGGTAACCGTCCCTTGTTAGGTTTATTCTATGCTCAGTACACTGAAGCGACTTTGAATATTCATGATGATTTTAGACACGTTTTCATGTGAACACGGCACTATTTGGTTTTACAATTTCACGAATGGAAAATCGAACTTAGACAACGAATTATTTTTCATATCTGCTCTACCGAAACAATGTGAAGATTTTTGTATGTGTGACAGTGGAATGGAGTGTTATAAGCCGAAAAATAATTCTAATTACACGGTCTTGTTCTTACAGGACTGCAGAAGTATGAAAAAATGTTTTTTATGAGTATCCTGAGATTTGTAGATGGATGTCGAATTTTATCGCTTATTGATGATAAAAAGCATGAACCGTTTTTATACGATAATGGAACCGAAACTAAGTTAGTCATCTCCTTAAATTTTAAACGAACTATGCTTATTGCATTTTAGCTAGTGAGGCTGCGTTCAAGCATATCAAAAAGCTGTCAAAAATGTCTATTTTGCCTGATTTTCAATAAAATCGTGTTTATTGAAACGATTGGTTATGAAACATAAAATTTTATTGATCGAGAAGCATAAAATTTGTTGTCTGATTTTATGCTTCATGACCAATCGTTTCAATAAACACGATTTATTGAAAATCAGGCAAAATTAGACATTTTTTACAACTTTGTGACAACTTTTTTGACATGCTTGAGCGTAGCCTGATGCTCAAAAACGATTCGAAAGTGTCAAATTTGGCAAAAGACTTTAAATATGCAAATTTTGGGCACTATATAATTTATATTGTACCCAAAATTCGCATATTTACAAGTCTGTTGTCAAATCTGACACGTTGAGGGCCGCCACTAATACGTTCAGACGGTTCCCGAACGGACTTTAGTTCACTAATAACTTCACTAATTGCGTTCAGACGCGTTCGGACACATCACTAATCGGCGTTCGGACGCGTTCAGAAACGTTCGGATGCGTTCGGAAACGTTCGGATGCGTTCAGGCGCTCGTCCGAACGTTTCCGAACATTTCCGAACGCGTCGGAGCGTTTCAGAACGCGTCCGAACGCCGATTAGTGATGTGTCCGAACGCGTCTGAACGCAATTAGTGATGTTATTAGTGATAAATTAGTGAAGTCAAAAATTTCCGAACGAATTAGTGGCGGCCCTGAAACACCTGTGATGCAAATCTCCAAACAATCGAAATTCGCATAAATAACAAAACAAATTCGAAATTTTCGAAGGGGTGTTATATCGAAATATGGGGAGAAGTGTTATATCGAGAGTTGACGGTATGTAAATGGTGAAAAGATGAGTGTATAAATTTATTAATATTTTCTAGATGAATAAAGAAACAACCAGTCGTATTAATTAATAACTCTGATATCAAGGGGAGAAAGGTCGGGTATACTCGGCAAAAAGTATGGGAACAAGGGAAAGTTTGGACACACGGAAAAAGTTCTGAAACACATGTGTGCAAAAGTTGCCTGATTTTCAATCGTTGATTATTGAAGCGATTAATCATGCATTAGTCAGCGAACTTTTTCCTCTCATCACATTTTTAAAATTTGATCTATGGCTTAAAAATATTTCAAAAATATTTTCACGAAATACGAAACTTTTTTTGAAATTCGATTTTTTTAATTTCAAAAAAGGTTTATATTTTGTGAAAATATAGGCTATAGATCAAATTCTAAAGTTTAATTTCGAAAAGATTATCAAAAATAAATTTTCGGCTTTTGCGTTCTTTCGCACTTTTTCATTATATGAAGTGATCAATTGTTTCCTATTGAATACCCATTGAAAATCAAGCAACAAGTTGCATCTATTCAGATATACTTTTTTGTTTTCGTATACCGTGCCGTCACATCCCGGACTTTTTGCCAAGTGTACTCGAACTTTCTTCTCGCATCTGATAGTTATATTATTGAGAGACGTGCCGATTGCGTCAAAATTATTTGCGTTATTTGATATTTGCGTCAACAAACATTTGCGCCATCCGACATTTGCGTCAATTTTTGAATGCGTCAGCAGACATTTGTGTCAATTTTTGTTCTGTGTTAAATAATTTGACGCAATTTGAAATTGATGCAAATTTCAGATGACGCAATTGACCTTTGATGCAATCAAAAATTGACGCAAATAATTTTGACGTAATCGACACGTCTCCATTATTGAGTTAATTTTTAATTTTTTTTAAGTATAATGTTATATGAATAAATATTTTAACTTTTAAAAAAATATTTGATTTGGTTCACTCCTAAAAAGCAAGCATTTTTAAAAAAATTTTAAATTAAAAAACAATTTGTTTTTAATATAACTTCTAGAGATATATTATGTTTACAAGATATTGGTTCGACATCCAAATCACCAGCGTTTGTTTATTATGGTATGCATCAAGTTCCGGGGTCAGTATTGTTAACAAGATGACTTTACTTGTGAGCTTTTTCAATTTTTTAAATCTTTTACCAAAATTAAAATTTTCAGGATTATCCATTTCCTCTTACGGTAGCATTATCTAGCCTACTCAATAGTGTTATTTATGCAATTCCACTAACAAAAATATTACATATCAAACATGTTAAGCTAAATAGAACCTATATAATACGTACGATTTTACCCATTTCTTTAGGAAAGGCACTAGCAGTGACAAGTGCCTATGCCAGGTAAGAATTTATCATCAAACTAAGGACGACTTCAAGAGTAATCTATTATGAATATTTTTATGCGAATAACACGAATCGGCAGTCAAAAGAATATGTTAATGTTTTCGTTTCGTAGAAAAATTTAAAAATAGAGTAAAAAATGAAAAACGACCTTTTTTCCGTGATCAAAACTAAAAAATTCCATCAATTTTGAGCCTTTAAGGGTAAAATCAACTATGCGAAACAATTTGCCACCGTTTTTTGAAGTGATTGCAAAAAATGGATTTTTGAATCCTCATATGGTATCAAAACAATCAAATTTTCAGTAACCACTTCAAAAAATGGTGGGATATTGTTCCGTATAGCCGATTTGATCCGATGTGGGTAAAAATCGATGGAATTTTTAAGTTTTGACCAATGGAAAAAGATGTTTTTGATTAAAATAGAGTTTTCACCCAATTTTTTGAGGTTTATAATTCATTTTTTCTATGAAACGAAAACATTAACATATTTTTTTATTGCAGACAAGTTAGTCCCGGGGACAAGTTAGTCCCGAAGTGACAAGTTAGTCCCAGCTTGACAAGTAGTTCACTATGTACGGGGATAGTCAAAACAGCTATGGATGGGCTTGGGATAGTCAAAACATCGATAGTCCGGATGGAGATAGTCAAAATAGCTATGGCGGTGGCTGGGGATAGACATAATTTACTACCTTGTCATCTTAGGCTGGAGTCAAGGTAGTAATAAGATGACAAGTTAGTCTATCCCCAACCACTTCCATAGCTGTTTTGACTATCCTCATCCGAGCTATAGACGTTTTAACTATCCCTAGCACGGAGACGTGTCGATTGCGTCAAAATTATTTACGTCGATTTTCGATTGCGTCAACAGACATTTGCGCCATCCGACATTTGCGTCAATTTTTGATTACGTCAAAATTGGCACAAATGTCTGTTGACGCAATTGAAAATTGACGCAAATGTCTGTTGATGCAATCAAAAATTGACGCAAACAAAAATTGACGTAAATGTCGGATGACGCAAATAATTTTGAGGCAATCGACACGTCTCCCCAGCCCATCCATAGCTGTTTTGATTATCCCCGTACATAACAGGACTAACTTGTCATCCTTGGGACTAAATTATCTAGCTGGAACTAGCTTGTAATATTGGGACTAACTTGTCACTCCAGGATTAACTTGTCCAAGGGACTAACTTGACTTTATTGGGACTAACTTGTCCTCAAGACCATGTCGCCCAAGGGCAGATTCGTGTTTTTCGCATAAAAATACTCCTAATAGGTGCAATTTCAACATGATAATTCTAAACTCATTGATTCTGATAGTGTACCTTTAAAAAATCAAAATTTAGCTTATCCGAAGTAGCAGTTTCTTATGCCCAAACCGTGAAAGCGACTATGCCCATATTTACCGTGGTTGTTGCTAGAATAATTCTGGGTGAAAAACAATCATCTAAAATTTACATTTCTCTAATCCCAATTATTTTTGGTGTTATATTGGCATCGATGACAGAATTGGCTTTTGATAGTTATGGTCTATTTTGGGGTCTATTTTCTACTTTGTTGTATTCGTTTATGAATTTTATGACGAAAAAAGTAAGTCGAAAAAAGTAACGTTTTCGATGAAATTTTTTTCGATAGTAGAGAAACGATGTTTCCCTACAAGATTCAAAAAACCGCATTTGTACCCGACGCGTAGTTTTCGAGAAATCGAATTTTCTTTTCAAACACCGTTTTTTAAAGATTGCTCCCTAAAAACTTCCCAAAAAGATTTGTTGCCAAAATTTTTTCAGGATTTGTTGTAGAATTCGATGAGCAATCGAATAACACCAAGATCGTCGAAATCGGAGATAAAAAATTTTTGAATTTTGACGAAAAAAAACTTCAAAAAATTTTTTTTCTCCGATTTCGACAATCTTGGTGTTGTTCGATTGCTCATCGAATTCTACAACAAATCCTGAAAAAATTTTGGCGAAAAATCTTTTTGGGAAGGTTCTAAGAGGCAATCTTTAAAAAAAAGTGTTTGGGAAGAAAATTCGATTTCTCGAAAATTACGCGTCGGATTCAAATGCGGTTTTTTTCATCTTGTAGGAAAATATCGTTTCTCGACTACCGAAAAAATTTCATCGAAAACGGCGTTACCTTTCGAGAAAAAAATTGTTGAAAAAATGTCCAAAACATGATGCGTTTAAAAATTTATTATAGCGAAAACCTGAAGTTGCCGAATTTTGAAATTTGCATAATAAACTGACTCATGAGTCCTTCTCTAGTACTCATCGGTCCTTCTCTAGTACTAAAAAACCGCATCGAAAACGGCCACTGCTATCGAGACATCGAAAAATTCGAAAAAAAGCAAAGACTTTTGTTCATTTGATATTTTTTTAAATCAAATATTTTTAGGTTTTCGATAATACAAAAATGCATCCTATTGCCTTATTGAGTCTAACTAGCCAAATTGCAGCTACTATTATATTTCCAGTTTGGTTCGTCAAAAATTCACGTCTTGTTTGGTTGAGTTTCGATGAGGTTTATTTTTTTGTTTAAAGTCTCATCAATTTTTCAAATTATATTTTTTTATAGCAAAATAGAACCTATCATTCTCCAGATTTGAATTTTATTTTCTTAATCGGACTTTCTGGCATTCTATCATTCTTACAAAATTTATGTGCTTTTTCACTTATTCATCAACTTACAACGCTATCTTATGCCGTATCAAATTGTGCGAAACGAATAGCTGTGATAATTTTATCTATTGTTACTTTAAAAAATCCTGTAACGGAGTTAAATGTCATTGGGATGCTGATTACGATATTGGGTGTTTTCTATTATAACCGAATAAAAAACAAGGAACGTCATAGAACGATGAATGAGCCATTCTTTCGAAATCGTAAACCACGAGTGTTTGAATATGGAAGCTTAAAATCGACAAATAGTGATGTCAGGTAAGATTTAGTATCTAGTTTGTTTCAACCAATAAAACAAAAAAAAACTCGGGATTGCATGAAGCAGCGGGTTTTAACAGTCGTTATTTAAAAAGCATAGGTTCGATCCCCAATGGAGAGTGTGCATTCGCAAATAAAAGCTACTGTTTTGTGTTTGAAATTGGGAAAAGTTTTCGGACCCAACTGGGACTCAAACCAGAACCTCCTAGCTACCATCCAAGTGCACTACCATTGTGCTACCAAGACCTCGAACTGATGCCCGTTAATTTCTAGTGAATACTTGGCGGATTTCCACTTTCAACTAACTAATCCGAGCTCCAAAATTCTCAAAAATGAGAGCTATCACCTATCGGTAATCCCTACTTTCGTCTTGTACCGTTAATCGGTCGGATGGCACACAGGTGTTAATCACAATGTGAGTAGTGGAAATATATCGCCAAGTATTCACCAGAAATTAACGAGCATCAGTTGGAGGTCTCGGTAGCACAATGGTAGTGCACTTGGGCGGTAGCCAGGAGGTCCGGGTTTGAGTCCCAGTCGGATCCGAAAACTTTTGCCCAATTTCAAATTCCCTGGATTTCCACACCTCGATGTGTTAATCCGAGCTCCAAAATTCCCAAAAATGAGGACTGTTTGGTGTGTCTTTAATTTACATTTAAAGACACACAAAACAGCAAATTTTATTGTGCGAATTCTTTTGAAATTTTTCAAAATTGTCCGATTTTTGGTACATACGGTAATTCTCAGGCGAAAAACATTGACTTTATTTTTAAATTTTGAGCTATGGAAACACTTGCTTTGACAGGATACTCAAAAACAGGTGTCTCCATAGCTCAACATTAAAAAATAACGTCAAATTCGTATTTTTCACCTAAAAATTACCCTATATACCAAAAATCAGACAATTTTGAAAAAATACAAAAAGTATAGCCTCCAATGGAGATCGAACCTAGGACTTGTGAATCATGATTGTTAAAACCCACTGCGACATGCAGTCCCGACTTTTTTTGTTTTATGGATTGAAACAAACTATAGAGATAAAAGAAATTTAGACTAATTTTGGATGCACGAATATGATTGAAAGAAATTGCAAAAAATTTATAAATTTTTGTAAAACCATCATATCGGATTAAAAAAACAGCTCTAATGATTTATACACCATGGTTATATGCCATAAATATATGCCATGGGCAGTGTGTTTCCGAATACAACATTTTGGAAACGAATACATATGAATACATACGAATACTGATATATTTGAAAATTTTTTACAGTTTTGTAGATAAACCTTAAACGAACATTAACAAAACAAAAAAATACATATGCATTCTTTATGGGCTAAAAAGTTGTCCGATTAGTATTCGGAAGAAGATTTGCGCGTTTTCTTCCGAATAGTAATCGGACAACTTTTTAACCCATAAAAAATGCATATGTATTTTTTGTTTTGTGCCTAAAATGTTCGTCGAAGGTTTATCTAAAAAACTGTAAAATTTTTCAAATGTATCAGTATTCGTTTGGCCGGGAAACACTAGTCATGGGTTGATAAAATCGTCTAAATTTAAGGAATTTTTTAAATTTGATATGTTTTCACTATTGAATGTATTATTTCTATTATTTATGCATAATTTGTCTTGAGCATATTTTTTATTTATTTTATAAATTAATTTTATTAAAATAACACAGTAGGGACATAATTATGTGCCGGTGGTTTCTTTGTTTAAAAGATACCCAATGTAAGACGAAGAAATAAATATAACAAATTCTTTTCTTGGCTGTAACAAACGCTTGCCGTATATGCCATATATCAAACAAATAGGAGTGGAATAGAACAGTTAGGTTAGAAACGAATTGTAAAAAAGAAAATGATCAAAAGTAGCAAAAAATGTTTGTTATGGTGCCTCTATAAACGTACTATACGAATTTTCTCCCCACTCCTCCCCGTTTGCGATAAAAACAGCAAAAAAAGTTTAAAATTGATATACTTTTACCACTTAATTAAAAATTATTTAGTAAAATTAATTGTAAGCTTGTCGCAGTGGCTATGACGAGCTTTTTATTTTTCTACCCCGGTTAGATCCCCCGTCGGGTCAAAAATTTTATATATTTTTTACATTTTTAACTGTAAGTATTGTTTATTTATTTTTTGTAAAATTCATTATGAAAATTAAAAAAAAATAATTGCAGTTAAAAATGTAAAAAATAAAAACATGAAAAAAAATTTTTGACCCTACGAGGATCGAACTCGGGGGTAGAAAAATGAAAAGCTCGTCACATAGTTACAAGCTTACATTAAATTTCAACATAATTTTTAATCAAGTGGTAAGTATATATTAATTTTAAACTTTTTTGCTGTTTTTATCGCAAACGGGGAGGACTGGAGAAAAATTCGGATAGTACGTTTCATACATATCCAGTAGGCGGAGGACACTTGCATGGAGAGAGGGTGGGTAGATGATCAATTAGGAGGGGGATAAGGGGGACGTAATTTTTTAAACGATTTTTTCAAAAATTGATTTTTTTTTATTCAAAATTTTTTGAAAAATGTTAAAAATTGGGTCAAAAGTCGATTTTGAGCTCAAAATATGGTAAAAACTGATTTTTTAAAGTAAAAATTGACTCAAAAATTGTATAATTTTTACAAATTTTAGCCTAAAATTGGGGGGAGGGGACACTTCAAAAAATATCTAGTGGGTGGGTGGGTGCCAAATTTTCCTGGGTGGGTGGGTGATGGGGGGGGGGTGGACCGTCCCTCCCCCCATTGGATATGTATGGTACGTTTATAGAGGCACTATAGCAAAAATTTTTTGCTACTTTTTGTCAAATATAGAAAACCAAGTTCGTGATGTTTATTTGTTAAGCTTGTTTTCAATTTCACAATTTATTGACTTAAAATTATTACAACATATAGAATTTTAATATTTATCACTTTTCAATGAGTCTTGATCGTAGAGTGGAGGAGCATGACCATTTTGGTTATGCTTTAAATTTTCTATCCTATATCGTTCTTCTTTGGTCATGAACAGTTTTTCGACCTCCTCCAAACTTAAACCTAAAACATATCGACTATTAGCGTCGAGAGTCTTCAAAATTTAAATAGTTCAGAAATACGTTAAAAATACGGGAGTTCAATATGACATACATTTGTTTCAACCTATAAAAAAAAGTCGGGACTGAATAAATGGCGCAGTGGATTTTAACAGTCATGATCCAAAACGATTCCTACAGGAGACGATATTTTTTACATTTTTTCAAAATTTTATTTTTGATATATAGGGTAATTTTTAGATGAAAAACACGAATTTAATGTTATTTTTCAATTTTGAGCATGGGAACACTTGTTTTTGAGTAAATTGAATTCGGCTTTCAAAACAAGTGTTCTCTTAGCTCGAAATTAAAAAATAACGTCATATTCGTGTTTTTCACCTAAAATTTACCCTAGATACCAGAAATCAGAAAATTTTGAAAAAGTGCAAAAAACATCGTCTCCAGTAGGAATCGAACCTACCCTTTTAGATCATGACTGTTAAAACCCACTGCGCTGTGTAGTCCCGACTGTTTTGTTTTATGGGTTGAAACAAACTATACGATCCATTTTTTTGGGAATTTTGGAGCTCGGATTATTACCACGCCGAGAATGTGGTAATATGAAATTGGGCAAAAGTTTTCTGACCTGATCGGGACTCGAACCCGGACCTTCATGCACTACCATTGTGCTACCGAGAACAACAACTGTTGCCCGTTAATTGATAAATACTTGGCGGTGTATTTTCCACTACTCGCACTGTGATTAACACCTGTGTGTCATCCGTCCGATTAACGAGAGTTTGAGTCCCGGTCGGGTCCGAAAACTTTTGTCCAATTTCATATTACAAACTATACGTTAAAAATACGGAGTATTATACATATATTTACTTTTAATTCAAATTTACTTACCTTTTGTTTCAGGCACAAAAATATAGAAAATAATGAAAGCTACAACTGTAAAACCGGCATAAAGCCAGAAAGCACCTAAAGTTGAAACTTTTTTCGAAGCCACAAAAAATCAGATTATACCATATTTTGTCATAGCTTGTGTGAGAGTCAAGAAAGTTAGTGAAATAATTAAATTGAATATCCAGTTCGTAAATGTAGCCAAAGCGACACCTGTACTACGAGCCCAAAGTGGGTAAAATTCGGAGTTTAGCACCCAGGCCATAGGTCCATAGCCTAAAAATAAGGATTTGAATTAAATTTAAAAAAAAGTTTTAAGCACTCTTCGCTTTTCCTTTTGCTTCTCTCATGTTTATCTATGTCTATTAGCCCCAGACGTCCACTGGTCATGGAAGTTACGGGACTCATTGCTTCTGGAATTCCAAGAACAGTCATTTTTCTAAACCCATGGATTTAGGGTGCTGTCGTCCGTGAATTTATGTAAATTCTAATATCTGCCTTTCTTCAGGAAGTTTCTATCGAAAACTTGTGATATCCTATCTAACTAGCCTACGCGAATTTCCTTAACATCCCTGCAATTCTCTTCAAAAAATCAATCCCTAACCACATCAGGAATTCGTATTTTATCAAAGAATAGCTTTCAGACTTTACAGCGTATTTTTTGGAACTACTTCGGCTCTTATACCCCATTGAACGTGGTCTAAAATCGAAAAATTTGATTTTTCGAAATTTTTTCAAAAATGAACCTATTAGGGGTAATTTTATGCAGAAAATACGTTGGCGATGTTATTTTTGCGTAAAAACGCTTCCATTTTTAGAAAGTCGAATTTTTGCATATTAGCTTTTCGAAATATGTACTTTCTTTATCTTCAATATGTTCGAAATTCGATTTTCTAAAAAATGGAAGTATTTTTAAAGCACCCTTATATATAATAATAACATCGTCAACGTATTTCCCGTATCCGGAAATTGTGTCCGGACGTGAGCAGTCTGGAAATCGCTCAGAAATAGTGAAAATCACTATTTCCGGATGGCTAACGTCCAGAAATCGTCGTGAAATGGAGTTTCACGACTGATAACGCGCACCCTTAAGATAGCTCAAGGTTCCTCATCATTCGTAGAACATTAAAATAATTTTTTAAAGGATGTCTAAGAAAAATTCCCATAATTTGGGGATAACCATTTTTTGGGCACCCATTTTTGGGAGATCCATTATTTTGAGCATTGTTCGAAAATTTTCTTACCTACAGCGAAACAAAATATGTAGATAACCATAACAACAATTGGAAAAATGGTATATTTTGTCTTACAAAACTCATTCGACCACTCATATCGAATATTCTTGCCATCCATTGTAATATTATGCCAATCGTCAGTTGTATCTGTAGTCGCATTACTGCAATACCCAGTCGAGGACCGAGTATCTGTATAGTCACTATTGACCGGTAGACAAAGTCCGTAAAGTTCCTGATAACCATCTTGAGCACAAAAACCACATCTTTCATCCGTGACGCACAAGTCGCAATTGCTAAAATTTTCAAGATTTTTGGTTATTATCAGGGGTGAAAGCCATTTTCTAATAAAGTTTGAGGCACCAAAAAAATTTCAAGGACACCTAGAAAAAGATTTGGGATAACTTTCGATTAATCGCTTCAATAATCAGAGCAAATCAGGCAAAGATTGCATATATTGTAGGTGTATATGAAAATTTGCATGATTTGCAATCAATCTTATTATTAAAGCGATTGATCAAGAGTTATTCTCGAACTTTTTTGAGTGTCCCCGAAATTGTTGACATAAACAATAACGGGATGGAGCGATCGTTCAAACAACACAACAACGGGATGAACAATAACTGAATGATAAAAACGGGAGACAAAAATGGGGCGACAAGAACGGGACGATTTCAGATCTCGGCTCCTAAAAGAAATTTTGATATGGTGTCAAAGACTTTTTTACTCAGAATAAAAAGTTGAAAAAAAAGTCTTTTACACTATCTAAAAATTCCTTAAAGGAGCTGAGATCTGAAAAAAATTACCACGTTCTTATCGTTCCGTTCGATCGTCCCGTTCTTGTCGCCCCGTTTTTGTGTCCCGTTCTTGTTCATCCCGTTATTGTGCATGCCAAATTTTTGATCTGCCCCCAAATTTTTGTGTGTGTCTCCCTAACATTCTTGGAAAATCCCTCAATTTTTCATCCCTTGATATATTTTTCTTAATCCACTTACGAGTATTCTTGACATATCCCATAATCTTTGGCATAAGGGTTAAACCAATAATTAATAGGGATAGGGTTAATTTTTGCAGAATCCTTGTTAATCATAAAAAATCCGGTACCCACAAGAATCATGCTAATTAAAACACCCATAACACTCATGAGGAGAATTTTTCTTCGACCCAACTTTTCAATCAAGAAAATTGGAAGAAATGTTGCCAAGAAGTTTATGCCTAAAATTATATGAAACGATCATTCAGTATTTAAGATACATAAAAGACGAGGGTTAAAAAAATTTTTTAACAAAGAACCATCTCCAACTGTCAGATCTCCAAAAGTCAAACCTATGTCAAAATGAATTTTATGTTAAAGAGCACCAAAAAATACATTGAAAAATGTGAAAAAATTTTCCCCGTGAGACACCTCTGTGGGGCTAAAAATGTGGTTTTTGGGGTCAAAATTAGGGCTCAAAGATAGCCTCATAACTTTTTATGGTTAAAAGCTTTTCAATAATTTTTTATGCAAGAGTTAGGAAATGAAAAGTCGCAAATTATGATAAACTTGGAGCTCAAGCCTTTGTCTTCATGGATAAAAATTCTTTACAATAATGACACCATTTTTGCTTAGAAAAATCGGGTTGGCATCACTTGCGCACACACATTTGCGCATCTAACATTTGCGTAGCGTCATTTGCGCATGTACACCTGCGCAGGAACATCTGCGCACGAACATTTGCGAATGTACATTTGCGCATGTAACATTTGCGCATGCAACATTTGCGCATAGACATTTGCGAATGGACATTTGCGCACGAACATTTGCGCAGCGTCATTTGCGCATGTACATTGGCGCAGCGACATTTGTGCATGTAGCATTTGCACATGCAACATTTGCGCCTGCAACATTTGCGCATGCAACATTTGCGATTTTTTTCAATTTTTTTCGACTTTTTCAATGCATGCGCAAATGTTGCAGGCGCAAATGTTGCATGCGCAAATGTCGCTGCTCAAATGTACATACGCAAATGACGCTGCGCAAATGTTCGTACGCAAATGACGCTGCGCAAATGTTCGTGCGCAAATGTCCATTCGCAAATGACGCTGAGCAAATGTTGCATGCGCAAATGTTACATGTGCAAATGTACATGCGCAAATGTCCGTGCGCAAATGTCGATGCGCAAGTGTATATGCGCAAATAACGCTGCGCAAATGTCTATGTGCAAATGTCCATGCACAAATGTTCATGCGCAAATGTCGCATGCACAAATGACGCTGCGCAAATGTTAGATGCGCAAGTGATGCCAACCCGAAAAATCGAACTTTTAGGGGTATAAAATCGATTTGGTTTGACCCGGTTTGATTTTAAATCGACTTAAAAAACTGTTTCGAGGTCAGAAAAACGCTTTCTATTCGTTTTTGGATTAGGTTATAAAAATTCGATTTTCAAACCCCCGAAGGGCTGGCGTCTTATCAAAGGTTAACATGAAAAATTTTTTTATAAGTTTTTCTTTAAAAATTTTTTTGTCGACTCTATTCATTGAATACCTGCAGTTCCAACAGAGATCCAAATAGTCTCATGGTTACTCTTTATACCAGCCGATTTAATGATGACATCTGTGTAATACCTAAGAAATTTTTTTTAAAGATTTTCTAGATTTTTAAAGATTTTTTCTAGGTTTTTCTAGTTTTTTTTCTAAATTTTTTAATAATTTATTACATGATTGTATTGATTCCGGAAAGTTGTTGAAACATTTGTAAACTGCATCCAATTAAGACGGCTTTTCTGACATGAGGGGTTTTCAAAATTCTTATAATCGGAAATACACCACCTAAAAATTTTAAAGGGGATAAGAATTAGAGACTAATTTCTGAAAAAATTTTTTGCCAAAACAGCCCATATAGGGATAAAATCGTGCGAAAAATCGATTGTACGCATCCCCGAAGCTTGAAAACGCTTCCCAGATCCTGATTCAGGGAAATGAGTGTTTTGTATTGAAGCGAAAGTAGAAAAAATTTGGGTTTCCTGCCTCAAAATCATCTTTCTGCGGATAATTTTATGCAGGGAATCGATTGCGCGCATTCCCGAAGCTTGAAAAAGCTTCCCTGACCTTCATTCAGGGAAACAAGTACATGTTCAATTTTCGCTTCAATACACATTCTTATTTCCCTAAATCAGGGTCAAGGAAGCATTTTCAAGATTCGGGAACACGCGCAATCGATTCTCCGCATGAAATTATCCCCAGAAATATGATTTTAAGGGAGAAATTTCAAAAATTTTCAATTTTCACTTCAATACACATATCTATCTCCCTGAATCAAGATCAGGAAAGCGTTTTCAAGCTTCGGGAATGCGCGCAATCAATTTTTCGCATGATTTTACCCCTATATAAGCTGTTTTGGCAAGAAAAAATTTTTCAGAGATTAGTCCCTAATTCTTATCCCCTTTAAAATTGTTATATTGAGGGGTTATCTTTAAATTACGTTCCAAAATAGATGAGAGGGGCAATAATATAGCTTGACGGACCTATCGAGAGGAAGGAGACACCTATAGAAAAATTGGTGAAGGTAGTCATCTGAAAGTTATGTCTGTCTAAAAAATAAAGGACTTATTAAGAAAAATGAGTTACAGGGGAGGGGACTAAAAATAGTCACTTTTTGGAACGTAATTTATGGACAACCCTTGATCCACTTTTTATTTTTACCTCCATGTTCAGCTTTCGATTTCTCCTCCGCTTCATGAGTAGCTTTAAGTTCTTCCATTTCATACTCGATCCACTCTTCATCACCGTTATAAATTCTGCTCAACACTTGCCTGGTTGCATCTCGATCACGTTTGAATAAAAATCGTGGGCTTTCTGGCAAAAACAAAAATCCAATAAACTGTATGGTTGGAGGAACCACGGCAAAACCGAACATTAGTCTAGATTTTAAATTCTATAGTCCTAGTTAAAAGACGGGGGGGGGGACATAAACGAAAAAGTATTGTAAAGACCTTAAGGTAACTACCCCGAGTAAAATTATTCTATATTCCATATTCGGACCACGCCTAGTCCATATAATGGAGAAAAATGAAAAACGAAAGCTCATATCTACTGGAACGCCACAACGCGCTACCGAGCCGAAGTAGTTAATGTTAAACCGAGCTCGTGCCGCAGTGAAAGCGAACGCCACTACACTAGCCACGCTACAAAGCACCATTCAAGGCATCATCGACACCAGTCTACTGGGAAGCTGCTCAAACTCATGGCCGAGTAGCAGAAGACGATGAACCTACTGGTTGAGATCTTAGCTGCGAAGATCGACCCTTCAGATAAATAAAACTGACGCTGATTTGAAAGAGAAGAAGCGCAGCATCGTTATCTCCTGTTTTCCCAAATCAACACGACAAAAAATCGACTGCCACCATGACAAAAGCAACGCATCGAAGAAATGCTGGAGAAACTCGAGGTCGACGCCGTTCCGGTCACCACCTACCGCCTACCATCCAATCCGAACAATATGACCGACCGACCGCGCCTTGTTAAGGTGTGCCCAGCAGCAACAAGTTTTGTCCAACGCCAGGATTCTGCAGTCTCGAGCCGTTACAAGGAAGTCTATGTCCGCCTGTCGCTCAACAAAGTCGAAAGAGAACTCGACTATAAGCTACAATAGGCAGCCTTAATGACGCAGTTGGTAAAATGTTAGTTTTGCAGTCGGAAAGGAAAAAAATTCGAAAAAAATCGAAAAAATTTTTGACATATAAGCGAGGTCGAGCCCTTGAGCGCCTTCGGCGTTCGGTCTCCCGGTTCTATTTGTTTATTGTCTTACCTCCATCCAATTGTTGTTGGACTAATATACGAAAATCCACCGGCTACAATATTAGCACAAACTATACCAAACGTGATCATGATCTGGAACATTGTCACCAGTCGACCCCGAATCGTGGCTGGCGCTGCCTCTGCCACATAAATCGGGACTATCATAGAGGCAAAACCTAAATTTTTTTATTTTCCACCACTAAATTTCGATGATTTCTTTTCCCATCAGGATTCTAGACAATTTTTACTAAGCCTTGTGGCCTTAATGGGACACTAACCATGTTAGATTTTGCCAACTTTTTAAAAAAAATTAATAAAAACATGAGTTTCGAACGAATTATTTCGGGCGACCACGCATTCAATTGCTGGTAATCTGAAGAATTTTTTATAAAAAAAATTATTGAAAAATCACACGTTTTATCCGAGATATAGCTATTTGAAGTTTGGACCCAAAATGCCTATTTTTGCAAAAATTCGCAAAAAATTTATTTTGGCTCCAAACTTATTTATATTATCGATCAAGCTAATGTATGAGTCATTACAACATAGCGCCAGACAATTTGAAAGATAACAAACATCAAATCATGACCGAGAATTTGATTTGTTAGCCTTTGAAAAATATACATAAAAAATACTATGCTGAATATACGGACATGTATAAAAATAGAAAAGAAAATCAATTTTATAGTCTAGAATGGGTGCTTACTAGTCATAGCTCGACGAGAATAATTTTTTCAAATAATTTTTCATATGATCGCTCGAATAAAATCAAGCAAAAATAAATTTTTAGCGAATTTTTGCAAAAATGGACATTTTGGGTGCAAACTTCAAATGGCTATATCTCGGATAAAACATATGATTTTTCAATAATTTTTTTTACAAAAAATTCTCCAGATTACCAGCAATCGAATGCGTGGTCGCCCGAAAAAATTCGTTCGAAACTCATGTTTTTATTAATTTTTTTTAAAAAGTTAGCAAAATCTAACATGGTTAGTGTCCCATTAAGGCCACAAGGCTTAGTAAAAATTGTCTAGGATCCTGATGGGAAAAGAAATCATCAAAATTGCGTGGTCGCCCGAAAAAATTCGGTTGAAACTTATGTTTTTATTTTTTTTTAAAGTTGGCAAAACCTAAGCCATGGTTAGTATCCCTTTAAGTGTTTTTATGGCACTATAACTTTCATCACGAATCTCGCCACCCTATAATAGCAGCGTTAAAATTTTTTTACTCCAAAGTATTAACTTTGAACTCGTGATTTTTTAAAAAACATCACGAGTTCAACTTCATCAAAATATGAGTTGATCTTTAAATTTTTTCGATAAGACGCATTAAGGGGGTGCAGCACTCCCTTTGTGCATGTATAAAATAAGTGATAAATTACCAATAGCGATTCCTAATATAACCCTTCCGATCAGTAAAACCACTTTATCAAAAGCGGCTGTACAAATAAGGGCACCAATCAGAAAAGTAACACTAGCCGTAACAATGACTTTTTTGCGTCCGAACGTATCAGAAGCGGGACCTGCTAATAGTGAACCAACACCGGCCATACCTAAAAATAGGTGTTTTTCTCTCCACAATATAGCACATACCCGGTGTAATTGAAACAATAAGTTCCTTCCACAAGTTGTCCATGGGTTTCATACCACCGTTATCAGGCAAATATAATAAAGCCGCTGTCACCATCCCGGTATCATATCCGAATAAGAACGCGCCAATGACAGCCATAACGGACATTACATAAATGAACCAACCAAGTTTGGGCTGATGACTCGGTTGAGGGATCCCAGAGGTGGCGGTTGATATCTATATAATTTTTATGAAAAATATCAAAATTTAAAACATCTTTATATTCTCATATAATTTTAGAAAAAATTTTAAATCCCAGTTCAGCTAAATTGGGCAGTGTTATTAAATTTTTAAAAACTTACAGCTATGCCGCCAGCCATTTTTTTATACACGCGTACGACCTTAGAATTAACCTAAAAATTTGAAAATTTTTAGTTTTTTATTCGACAATCAAAAAGTAAAAATATATATATCAAAAGAGAACATTCCAAGAATGAAAATTTCAGTAGAACAGAACATAAAAATGATAAGAGGCATTACCTACCCAGATTAAAATATCGGGAGATTATAATACATAACATGGAAGACACGTGAAAAAATTTTAATGGAATGTCTCGTGAAAAATGTAAAAAATTTGTATTAGAACAATGATGTATTTATGCGTAACCATATTTGACCAAGTATTTTCTTATAGTTTCAAGAGTATTTTTTTGTAACTTCAAAAGTATTTTCCTGTAACTTCAATAGAATTTTTTTTGTAACTTCAAAAGTATTTTTTTGTAACTTTATAAAAAAAGGTCGTTTTATGAGAATTTTTGCAGTTTTATTATTAAATCATGTGCACAAATTTCGTAAGAGCATCTGTTCACGCTCTTTGTTATGATCACTCTAAAGTAGCTAAAGAAGACTACGAAAATTGGGCTCATTTGATCTTGAAGAACAACTTTAGTGATTGGAGCGAATACAAATTTCAAAGTTATTAAATAAAATTGTCGAAAAACATTCCTTAGACTCAAATTTCACCGGTGTACAATCAAAATCCCAAAAAAAAGTCAAGACAGATTTTCTGAGAGTTTTTGAATACTTGTAAAGGAGGTGGAGCCAGGTACTAAAATTTTTTTCCTAGTTTATTAGCCAAATGAAAGTAGGTGATAAGTACATAAAAATAGGATGAAAATAAAGGTACAAAATTTTTCCAAATATATATAAATTATATTAAATTTGCCATAATTTATATATATTCGGAAAATTCATGAAAAATGGAGCATTTTTTGTTTTTATAGTAAATTCTGAATCGCTATTGTTGTCGAGATAATCGCGCTTGAAGTTGGCGATTTTTTACATTTTTAAATTCTCGCAACTTTTTTAAATTCCCGCCAAAGACCCTGATTATAATGTTTGATTAGCAATCGATTTTTAGCATAAAATTAGGGGTAGTAGGGTCATTTTTTGCAAAAATTCAAAAAAAAAATTTTTCGCTACCAATGTACCGCAATTTTACCCCCCCCCCCCTTTAATGTATAAGAAGTCATTTTCTAGCAAAATTTTGGTTGTCTCAACTTTTTTCCCAGTTTACTTCGCCGTGATACCATCGATTTTATGTGTATTTTTTGAATTTTCTAACCTCTCTAAAATACTCAAGATAATTTTTTCGGCCAAAATTTCTTTTTGACAGATGTATTTCAATATGGAGAACATTTCTAGCGTGGTTTAGAAAAAATCTGGGAAAATTTTGTTTCGATCTCATTTTTACTACGCACGTTTTAAACGTTATTTGATTGATAACTTGTACTTTCATTATCACATCTTATAGACTTTCATTGCCCATCACCAGATCGAATGTGATGGAAAACAGGTTTTTGTAGGCAAAATAAATCCAAAAGCAGTCAACCTTTTGCCTTTTACGACAGTAAAACGCCGGTAACAAATTATACAATGCCTATTACAATTAGGGACTTTGAAAATATCTAATTTAATTTTATGTACATTAAAACAAACTTTTCGAGAAAACCGAGCTTTGGGTGTCACAAAAATTTCGTAAGGATACTTATTTTGATAATGAATTTTATCGATTTCTAAAAAGACTCGTTCAAAATCTCTTTTACCAAAGTTGTAGAGCTTGATCTCTTTTAAAATTTTCTTAAAGGTTACTTTTGATGAAAATCGATAGAAAAACGAGAAAATCGCACGAAAAAGTAATAACCCTTAAAAAATTTTTTGATACGTTTTGCGGCATAGAGCTCTGTTTTCTTAAAAAAGGTGTTTTAAATTTATGTACATAAAAAATTTGTATACATATATAAACGAATTCTTCATGTAACAAGAATATTTGGGAGTAGCTTGGGTAGGTTAAAGACGGTATCTTACAAGTAAATATTCCTAATATGATGCTAGATCTAGCCAAAATCTCTATACGATTCCTGTTCTACATATCACGACTGTTACCAACAGAAAGAAATGTGCGCAAGGTCCAGTTCCACATCTAAAAAGAAATTATAAGGGGCACCCTTATGTGATTTTTCTAGGCACCCAATCCAAGGCCGTAGCTAGGAGTCAGATTTCAGGGGAGCGCCCATCCAAAATCTTCAAGTAGCTTTTTTAAAATTTTGAGAATCAAAAATAGTGCCACAGGTAGTCAAAAAAAGTGCCATGGCCTGTTTTTAAACCCCAAACAGTTCACCAACGGACCATTTTCGGCTTTATCTCCTGGTGCATCTCGGAACCCATTCGTCCAGGAAACCCCTCCTCTGGTGGGGTTTTCCTACTTGGAAAAAGGGAGTTAAACCCAGGATTGCCAGATTGTGACCTATGGATTACAAATGTAACCCAGACAGGCATTTGTAACCCAAAAATTTGTAAAATTACTATGGCTGGGCTACACTTTGTAACCCAAGCAAGCTGTGTAACTCAGACAATAAATTTTTATCACCCAGGTCATAAACCAATATGGCAACCCTGGTATAAGACAAAGGTAGTTCATGTAATTTCCTATCCTTTTCACATTTCGTATAGTTGAGCTAATTTTGTGTCTTGTAAAGATAAGAGCCTATTTATGTCTTCCTCGAATGATCGGTTGATTTGATACTGGGTTAAACCCCCAACACCTTTCCGTTTTTACCTAGGAAAACCGCGGAGGGGTTTTACTAGGTAGGAACGGAGGAATTTTCTAGGCATAAGCGGAGGAGGTTTTCTAGGCGGGAATAGTGGGGGATGTCAATAGAGTTGTTTTCTTTTCCATTTTTTCCCATCGCAATTGCTATCTTTCCGTCAAAGGAAATATTTTTCAACAATCATTTTTTCAAAATTCAAAAAACGAAACTTGTTCAAAAAAAAAATATTTCCTTTGACAGAAAGATAGCAATTGCGATGGGAAAAAATGGAAAAGAAAACAACTCTACTGCATAGTAGGAAAATTGCTGGCTAGGACCCCAGTCCTTCATAAAGGTGCGGAGTCGATCCCATCAGCGTTCTTGAAATTCAGGCTTGGCTACGCTTGAGGCTTTTTATTTGAAGATTTTTTCGGAGAGGACTTTTTTTGAAGGCAAGACAGATGAAGATGAATTTGAGGCTCGAAATTTGAGGACAAGCTTTTGAAGATTTTCTTTTTAGGGCGATACATTTGAGAATCGTAATTTGAAGACAAGACTATGAGGACTCATTAAATTAAATTACTCAAATTTTTAGCCCTCTCCAAAGAATTCCTCAAATAAAAAGTCTCAAGTGTAGCCACGCTGAAATTCAACAACTCTTTAAAGTTTACCTGCACCTACAAGATGGAAGATTGACGTCCTATCTACATGACCAATTGATCTTTGTAACTGGTGCAGAAAAAGATTTTATTTTTTATTATCTTACTTTAGCTTGATTAATCATATCTGTAATAAATGCGCGATTCGCATTTTGATCAGCTGGCCATGAAGAACGCTCAATATCCAGCCAAAGCTGACCAATTTCAGCACCTTTAGATCTCAAGTTGTTTACGGCTGCCGCCATCTTAACTTATAACATTTATACACTTTTATGATAAATAGATCCTACTTGAGCAGCGCCACCACCACAGCCTACTTTATGACTAGGAAAGATGTAGCCATCAACCCATTTCCAACCGGCTAAAAAATTTTTTTGCTCAACATGCCTGTATCAATTTTTGTGATCTTGTCTGGTTTAACTCCCCCTTACTCGGAAAACAAAACTTGGAAAAGCTAAATTTACATATTTGCAGTTTTTTGGGTCAGTAAATACTTGCTAGAAACTATACTATAGAGCCCCAGCAAGTATAGTAAGGCAGTCGAAAATGGAACAAAAGTTATACAAAGAAAATTTTGTAACGACTTACACCAATCGACTCAGCTCATCGAGACGAGTAGAATGAATACCATAACATGGGGTTTTCGAACTCGAGCATATAACCGAGTGACTAAAGTGACATATTTGCAGTTTATAAGCTCGAGTTCGAATCCCGCTTCGAATTTAAAGTTGTCCAAACTCCATGAAAACTTTTGCATACCCCTATTTTGGACACTTTGTAATCATTTTTGGGTCAGTAATTACTTGCTGGGGCTCTATAGTAAGGTTAGGTGTTATAAAACTTAAAATCACCATTAAATAGCTCCAGCAAGTATTTACTGATCCAAAAATGATTGCAAAGTGTTTTAGAATCCAAAAAGAGACATGCAAAAATTTTCATGGAATTTAGACAACTTTAAATTCGTAGCGGGATTCGAATTTGAGTCTATAAACTGTCACTTTAGCCACTCGGCCATACGCTAGGGTTCGAAAACCCCAAGTTATGATATTCGTTCTACTCATCTCGGCTAGCTGAGTCGATTAGTGTAAGTCGTTTAAAAAATTTACTTTACTGAACTTTTTACCACTTTTTGACCGCTGTGTAAATCCTTTTGTGCTAGAATTTTAATTTTATTACCAGCTCTTGCATTTTTGATGTTTTGTACACCATTGTTGTCAGGAGCACAAACTTCTTCCCAAACACGTCCGATATAGAAAGTAAATCCATGGTTCATCAAACATTGGAATCCGCTAACTGAAACGGATTGAATTCCATCCCAGCTCACATCGGCAAAGGCAAATTGCAGAAAGATAGCAGCCAAGAAAACTTGGAAGAGCATTTTTGAGAACTACAAGACTTTATAAATAGACAAGTCTGATAAAATTCTCTTTTTATAGTAATATGAAAAGTGGACTTAGTCCTGTGCATATATTAGATAAGCCAAAAACGGACTTTGGGCCATAATATTTACATTGTTACGCTTAATTTTAACGGTATGAATTGCATTTATCAAAATTTTCGATAAGAGATGT
>JAQGCP010000077.1:0-24095 GCA_034699885.1 Acrobeloides thornei
AGCGAAAATATACGCTCGATTGCGATTTTATCACGTGTGAGTCTAGCTGCTGTAGCATTCGTGGTCTTAATAGTCTTGGTAGGTTCTTGAACCATTTATAAAAAAAGTATATACAGGGTGGTCCAGCATGAAATCCGAAAAAAAGTCATGAAGCATAAAATCAGGCAACAAATTCTCGACCAATAAAATTTTATGCTCCATGACCAATCGTTTCAATAAATTTTATTGCAAATCAGACAAAGTTAGACATTTTGACAACTTTTTTTACATGCTTGAACGCAGCCTTAAAAAAATATATGTAAATTATCATTTTTTTAAATTTTCAGCTATTTGCATTAACAGCTTATGTAGATAATGCACTTTTAAAACGACTCATTTTCTTTGCCTTTAATGATATGGTACCATTGTTCATAACCATTTCACAATGCATTATAATTTCAACAAATCATATCTGGCGACGATCATTAAATATGTAAACCATTTTTAAAGCAACTTTTAATTTTATGAAAACTTATTTAGAAAGTTGGTTCGACTGAAGAAATTCATATGTTCCAAGAAAATTTCAAATGAACTGCAGGCGATCATTGAAAGTTTCCACGATTTGAGAACATTGGATGGTCAACGAATGGTTTATCCAATTGATGAAGAGAGAGAATTGTATTTTCATCAATTATTTCGGGATTGGAATAAAGAATAAGCTATAGTTCAATAAAATATGATCAACCAGTTATGGTCTGATACGTGCCTGGACTAGAGATGCTTAAAGTTGGGTACTACTAAGCATTAGATGCCGCAAATCACAGGGCTATTTTTCCGAAAAATTTTTTTCATAAGTGGGATACCTAATCGATACTTCCAAACGTTTATTTATATTTTATTTATATCAATGTACAAAATAAATTTTTTATATTCAATGAAATCAAAAATTTTATCAATTCTTTGGTTTAGCCCTATTCCATCCATTAACCAATTGATGGAAGTACAACTCTCCTTCTTCAACTGCTGCAAACACCATTTTTTGGCCATCTAGTGTCTTTAAATGGTCCAATTGTTCAATGGTCAATTTTCTTTGCAACTCCTCAGATACTTTTGATGAACAACATATCAATTTTTTTAGCGCGATTAACTTGCTAAAATCTTGTTCAAATTATAATAAATTTCAAATGCTTATTAGTAACTAACGATTCAAAAATCCAGAAAAAAGCCCCTCCCTGGTGAAATTTTTCGTATCCCCCTGATAACGTTAGATTTTCAAAAAAAGTGGAAGCTACTACACAATAGGGGGAGGGGGGACGGGTTCCTTATCCACTGCACTATGGGCGCTAACTTTTTTTGTTGTTCAATGGGAAACAGAGTATAGAAATTTTTGCTGAAAAAAGGGTAATTGGGTCAATTTTTGTGTGAACTTTTGTAAACGTGAGATTTTTGGCCCACTCCCCTCCCCACCTCCCTCGGTGAGATTTGTGTCAACTCTCCCCCCCCCCCCATCTTTGTAAACGTTAGTTACTGGCTGGCCCCTTACGCTTGTAGAGACCGCCGCCAGATGTGTGTCGACGTGCAAAAAATACACGCAGCAATTATGGAGTATATGGCAATAGTGCTATTAAATCCAAAGAAAAGAACTCTTTTTAGCAACATGTTTTCTACAAACGAAGTTAGGGCAAAAAACTAAAATAAATTTAAGATTTGCTGTAAGTGTCAAGTAACACATTTGGTCAAAGCAGGCTAGCCATATTTCGAAATTCGCATATGTGAATTTCGAAATATGGGTAGCCTGGATCAAAAACTTACGCAGACAATAACAATTATACAAGCAATAGCGGCTAAATAGCTTCGCCATAAGATTTCAATCGAGCGTATATTTTCGCTAATTTGAAATTTTTCGCTTAAAGTATAGCTAGTATTTTCCATCTTGGATCTTTCATATTGGCGTATATTGTATTTGCGTAGTAATAAAATTGTCTAAATCATACATGGTCAACAGGGTTGGGAAATAGAATTATCCGGATTTATCCGGTCCCAGGGAAATTGCATAAATCCGGATTTCCCCGGGGAATTCTGGGGAAATCTTTTTCCCAGAATTACTTACAAGGTCGCGGGTTCGAATTCCACTTGAAGCCAAATTGGCCAATTTGGAATCAAATTAGCTCCAAGCGGGATTCCCTTACTGTTTCACGTGAGTGGCCCCCTATTGTTTCACGTGGGTAGCCCCCCTATTGTTAGTAGCTCCAAAACTCCCTATAGGGTTATTTTAGTGAAAATTAAAAAATTTGAAAAAATCGCAAAATTGCCTCCTTTTTAATCACACTGTAACACTTACAATTGCACATAACACTATAACGAATACAACAAGAGCTATTTCTAACGCAAATGGAATTATCTCTAAAAAGCTATATCCACTATGCAAAAAAATTCAAACCTGTAGAAAATACTATCAAGCTTATAATAGCTCCTGATATATGAAAAATGACAAAAAATATAGAAATTCCATTATTGGTCCAAGTTTCATAGGTTTTCAAATTCACCGTGGCCAAAATTCTCTCTATAAATATGTAGAAAAAGCAAAACCCAGCACAGAAGATAAAACACAAACGGATTATTTGAAGCCAGCCGAAAAACCCGGCATTTAATAAAGCTAAAGGGCCTTGTGTTAGATAGATATCATCCACTCCTGAAAAGACGTTGAATTTTTAAAAGTATGCAAAAAACAGACTCTTGTTGATAAGCCTCACGGCGCGGGAAAATGCCGAAAAGGTGCAGGCAAGGGTCAAAATTTTAAAAAATTAGCCAATCGACTCAGCTCGCCGAGCGCTTCAAAACGAGTACCATTTCATGGGGGTTTTGGGGCTTTCACTCATGTCCGAGTGGCTAATGTGCTCGGCCTTCACTAATAGGGCGCGGGTTCGATCCCGCGCTCACAATTTATTTGGTAAAATTCATGAAAATTTTTGCATATCCACATTTTTATGCGGAGAACACGATGGCGCAATTATTTTTCCACGTAAACTTTTGGAAAATTGGAAAAAGGCTTATATTTTTTTGAAATTTTTCCAAAAGTTTTCATGAAAAAATATTAGTGTCATCGTGTTCCCATCATAAAAATGTGAATATGCAAAAATTTTCATGAATTTTGGGCGCGGGATCGAACCCACGTGAATGAAGGCCGAGCAAATTATCCACTCGACTATGGATGAAAACCTAAAAATCCTATAAAATGGTACTCGTTTTGAAGCGCTCGGCGAGCTGAGTTTGGCGAAATTTTTTAAAATTTTGACCATTGCCTGCATCTTTCGGCATTTTCCCACGCCGTGACCTGGCCTGGCAGAGAATTTAAAAACAAATCAACTTACCAGCTTCCAAA
The DNA here is from genome assembly GCA_034699885.1 of Acrobeloides thornei. Classification (NCBI taxonomy): domain Eukaryota; kingdom Metazoa; phylum Nematoda; class Chromadorea; order Rhabditida; family Cephalobidae; genus Acrobeloides; species Acrobeloides thornei. Next base: position 3,362 of record JAQGCP010000077.1, read on the forward strand.
ACTCTAGCTTCAACAGCTATTAATTTAATCATCCGCGCAAGCGAAAATATGCAAAATTCTATATAAACACATTTATATAGTCGCATAAAATTGAAATGAAGCAACGGTGTCTCGGTGATAATATAAGCTGATATAGAAAACGCAATAATGGAGGCGATGATCAAGAATATCTCCACGGCATTCAGCGTATACATTAAAGTATCTTGCACGTTATCTGATATGTTTAACGCAGACATTCAAACTGATATCTTACTAGCTTCCAAAAGGTACTACTAAACATTAGCAACCGTAAATGACGTGGGCATTTTTTCGAAAAAAAATTTCTCTTAAAAATTTCTGAAAATCACTCTATAGGGGTTTTTCGATGCGGAGAATCCAAAAAACGCACTCCCGAAGCTTGAAAAAAATATCTTGACCTGATATTATCTAAAAACTTGGCCCAAACCTCATTTTTGACGATTTTTTCATTTTAAGAGAATTTTTTTCGAAAAAATGCCCACGTCATTTACGGTTGCTAATGTTTAGTAGTACCGAATTTTTCATTTGAAAGTTGTGTTGAAATCCAGTCAAAACCGATTCCCAGTGAAGGGAGCCCTAAAAAGCCGATCTCTCGGTCTCGGTACTAGGCTCATAGGGCGTTAAATTTTCATATTCGTGTGACCATTTGTTTCTTTGTCCTTTCTGAGATATTCCACTGTTTCCATTGCGTTACCACTGAAAACGGTTGATGTTACAGTCAACTCTCGATTTATTGACACCTTCCGAGAATTTTTCCGCCAACACGACCACGCAGGGATGCGTTGCAACAGTATAAGTATAGTAAAACTCGATTTAGTGACACCCTACCTCGTGAAATTCGTTAAAATTTTGCAATTTTTAACGAAGGGAGTGATCACTAAAGTCCTGATCGAATAACGCCAAGTTTTTCACACTTTTGGCACTATTTTTGACCAGTGCTAGAAATTTGCAATATTACCTTTTTTTACAAAAAGATTTTTAGAAAGTCTTCTAAAAATTCTCATATTTACACTCGCATAATAAAATGTCGGACATGGATGATGAAGATTATGGATTGGTAATTTTCCCTTTTTTTAATATTTTTCAACCATTTTTTGCAGGAGTATTCCGATGATTCTGGAAGTGAACCGGATGTGCACTTGGAAAATCAATATTATGCTGCTAAGGGAATGAAATCGGATGGTGATTTGATGGGAGCACTTCAAGGTTTTGAAAGAGTGCTCGAATTGGAAACGGAAAAAGGCGACTGGGGTTTCAAGGCGCTGAAACAGATGGTCAAAATCACTTTTAATATGGAAAGCTATGACACTATGTTGGAGTATTATCGCCGCTTGTTGACCTATATCAAATCCGCTGTGACTAAAAATTACGCTGAGAAGTCGATAAATTCAATTTTGGACTATGTCTCCACTTCAAAGCAAATGGATCTTTTGCAGCAGTTTTACCAAATCACTTTGGATTGCCTCAAGGTTATATTCCGTTTTATCTCTAACTATAAAAAAAGTTGGACTCAAAATTCAAAAACCGAAGTTGACATCCCGTTTGATCTGACAAGTTAAGCAACGTTGGGCCCGCAGGTTCGATTCCACTAGGGCAAAAATTTTGAACTACATCTACAAAAAAAACTTTTTATACAAACAATGGAACAAAAAATTTTTGCTTCATTGTTTGTAAAAAAATTTTTTGAACTTCAAAAGTTTTACCCTAGTGGAAATCGAACCTGAGGACCCAATGTTGCTTAACTTGCCAGATCGGACGGAATGCTAACTTCTGATTTTGAATTTTGGGTCCAGCTTTTTTATAGTTGTGGCTGAATGGACTATAGTGGATTTTGTTCTTTGAGCCAAAAAAATTTTCCACATTTTAGGATGCTAAAAATGAACGTTTATGGTTCAAAACGAATACCAAATTGGGCAAGTTGTATTTCGATCAGCGAGAATTTGGAAAGTTGGAGAAAGTTTTGCGTCAATTGCGAAATTCATGCAAGGTACTAGAAAGTGCTAAAAAAATGGTTATGCTCAGGGCCGTAGCTGCGTTGGGGACATTGAGCTTCAACCGAAATCGAAAAAATTTTCCTAATCCCTTATGTTTTTGTCCAAATTTTTGAAATTTTTTGGACCTCTCTCTAGCTACGCCACTGGGGGCCCTATGATTTTTCAAAGTTTTTAGACCTGTGTCCCCTCCGAAATTTCGGAGTTCTTACGGCCCCTGTTTATGCTAGCCATTTTTAGAACGAACAAGGTGAAGAAGATCAAAAGAAAGGTACTCAGCTGTTGGAAATCTATGCGCTAGAAATTCAGATGTACACCGAGCAGAAAAATAATAAGGCCCTCCAAAAATTATACGAGCAATCGATTCATGTCAAGAGTGCTATTCCACATCCATTGATTATGGGAACTATTCGAGGTCATTTTTTGATTTGTTCCACTGTGAAATTCGCATCATGCGAATTTGCATAACGTTCTCAAATTTTTAGTTCAAAACTGAGTTTTTGACTGTATATAGGAATCTCGAATCATGTTGGAGCTGAAAATTTATTTTCATATTTTCAGAATGTGGTGGAAAAATGCACTTGCGCAACGGTCAGTTTGACAAAGCTCATACCGACTTTTTCGAAGCCTTCAAAAATTACGACGAAAGTGGCTCACTTCGCCGGATTCTATGCTTGAAATACCTGGTCTTGGCCAATATGCTCATGAAGTCGGACATCAACCCGTTTGATTCCCAGGAAACAAAGCCATTTAAAAACGATCCGGAAATTGTGACGATGACCCAGTTGGTCAGTGCCTACCAGAATAATGATATTGGGGAATTTGAGAAGATTTTGGAGCGCCATCGGGAGTCGGTGATGAGTGATCCGTTTATCCGGGAGCATATTGAAGAGCTGTTGAGTAATATTCGAACTCAGGTCAGTTGCCGAGCAGAGAATTGTATTAGTACGAAAAATTTTGAATAGAAGGACAGTATTGCAAGTACCCAAAAATTGCTGTATGGGTCCGAAATGTAATATAAAAATGTTATTTGTCAAAGAATCCTTATGTTTATGATAAAAATTTTTAAAAAAAACACCAAAAGATGCCAAAAAACACTCAAAAAATTTTTGCGTGTGAAACATTTTAGGTGTTTTGGTCAAAAAACCTAAAAAAGCCAAAAAACACTCAAATTTTTTTCTCGAAAACAGTATTTTTCAACATTTTTAATACCACTTATTCAGGTACTGCTCAGAATAATCCGACCATATACCCGCATTAAACTGGACTACTTAGCCCAAGAACTCAAAATCCCAAAAGATGAAGTGGTCCGCTTGTTGGTTGAAATTATACTCAATGAAAGTGTAGCCTTGAAAATTGACCAAATGAACGAGACGTTGGTACGCGTGGACGCCAAAGGCGCCGGTTCTTGTGGTCTGGATGCACAGCGTTTCAAGGCGATGGATAAAGTTATTCAAGAACTCGAGAAGCTTACTCTGAACTTGGGTGATAAATGTATTTGATTATTGTATTGTATTATAATTATAGTTGTGTACTTTTTTATATTTATTGTATCTCAGTAGCAAAGGATGGTCAGTTGTTTGAAAAAATTGTTCTATACTACACAAAAAGATAAGCTCATCAAAATAGCATAAAAGAGTGTGATCTTTTATTAGTAGGGACCATCACACGGGTTTTCAGAAATTATATTTTTCGATATCTTTCAGTCCGGAATTGTAAAAACGTATTCTCCGATATTAAAAACTATATTCCTAAAAAGTTTTTACACTTTTTTCAATTGAAAAAAAGTGAAAAGTGAAGTGTAAAAACTTTTTGGAACAACCCAATATTGGATTCAAGTTGTATTTTTTATATTATTTTCTCTGTTATCGAGTTAAAATAAAGTTTTATTATATGATTTTTTGCTTCTTCAATTGTTTTATCCGATTTTATATCTTTCTATGCTTGAATTTTGAAACGTTTTTATCAGTTCAGGAAGATTTTACACTGCCAACATGTCTATAGCAAAAGATACAGATTTGAAGCGAGAATTAAATGACTTGATTAGGCGAAGATCCGAAATTTCGGTACTTATTTTTTGCTATACAGGGTATTCCAAAAAAAAAACCGCCATCTGATAATTTTTTGACGAAAATTTTTCTCAAAAATTACTCAGGGGTATTTTTATGCGAGAAATTGATGGCGCGCATCGAAAACCCTTGAAAATGCCTCCCAGGCCATGAAATATATTTTTGTATTGTTTCAGTTATTTTCGGTAGGAATTCCACTTGAAAATTAGATATTTCATGATTTGGGAGGCGTTTCAAGGGTTTTCGATGCGCGAAATCGATTTCTCGCATAAAAATATCCCTGAGTCATTTTAGAAGAAAAAATTTTCGCCAAAAAATGATCAAATGCTGGGTTTTTTTGGAACAAGCTGTACAAATACCAAGAAATGTGTTAATTTTCAGGAAACATTGGCAGCATTGGAAAATCAGATTTACAACTTTGAAGCTTCATATCTGGAAGAAACAGCCGACAGTGGGAATGTTATAAAAGGTTAGCCGCCACCTTGCTATTTATTACCTTGATAACCTTTTTTAAGGTTTCGAAAACTTCGACAACAATGCAGCCGGAAATTTGAAAACGATTCGAAAAAGCAAGGCACTCTTCAAAGAAACCGACCGTTTATTTTCACTGTCCTCGGTCACTTCTCCCGCATCCCAGCGTGGCGATATCAACGAAGACGATCTCAAAATGGACATGATTGATACCAACTTTGCATCAACTAGCACAGCTCGTTTCAATAATTCAAACGATCACGGAAATTCGAACTCGAGTGAGAATCACGATGATTCAGAGATGGACGAAGACTTCAAGCCAGATCAAAATAGTTTGATTGAAGAAACCCCAAGTTCAAAGATAAAAAAGCCGAGTAAAAGGGGCAGACGTCCAGCTGGAGGTGAATAGAATATCAGAAAAAATGAATGTGCTATTTAATTTAATACTAGCCGTGTATATAACATTTTTCATGGCTAACTTTACGAAAAGTGTCGGCTAATTGGTGAAGTGGATAAGGAAGCTGCCCTTCCGATTTACCAAGTTAAGCAACGTTGGGCTCACTTGATCGATCCCACTAGGGCGAAAATTTCAATATACAAAAATCTTTCCTTACAAAAAATGGAGCAAAAATTTTTTGCTCCATTGTAAAAGTTTTTTGTAGAGCAAAATTTTTGCCCTAGTGGGATCGAATCTGCGGGCCCAACGTTGCTTAACTTGTCGGACGGGCGGCTTCCTTATCCACTTTGCCAAGTAGCCGACATTTTTCGTAAAGCTAGCTGTGAAAAACGTTATAGATAGAGACCGTCATATTTAAAAAAATTAGTACATACTAATCCTTATTTTCCCACTATACGACCACACAGGGATGCATAAAAAAGCTATATAAAGATCCGCATTTCTTTTCGCTTCAGTGTACACGTTGCCTGATTCAATAAAAAGTTTCGTGGTAGCCAAACAAAAATTGACTATAAATCGTGTTATTGAAATGATTGACGAACAATACAAAAATTCTCTGTCGGTTGTGGTATAGAATTTATATCTCGTTTTTCAATTTTCTCCCCAACTTTGCCGGCGATCCTCAAAGTTGCTTCTACACACACTTTTGACAGTTTTAGCAAAAAAGTTTTCACGTGGCGGTCTCTAACTATAGGATTTTATTTTTTGTGTTTATTTTTTGTGCTTATTTTTTGTGCTTTTTTGTGTTCATAATTACTATACTTAAAAATATATCCTTTTGTTACAGAAGTTCTGTATCAGGTTTTTTTGTATATTTTTTTCGGTTCGCAGGCACGTAGCGAGAAATCGCCGATAGGGAGGGGGCAATTTTCAAAAATGTTTGTGTCGAAAAATGGCATTTTTGCTAAAAAAAAATAAGCGTTTTATGCAAAAAATGCTTGAATTTTTCAACTAAAATTTTGACAAAAATTCGCAAATTTTGATGAAAAAAATGGCTAAATTTGACCCAAAAATAATTTCGCGCCGAAGGGGGACCTTTTTTCGAGCCTCTGGCGCTATAGGGGGGCAATGGTCCGGATTGCCCCCCCCCCCATCGCTACGTGCCTGTTGGTTCGAAGTAATTTTGGTTTAGTTTATGCATTTTTTTGTTTTAGGATTTTACTATGTAATAAATTATTTGAGTCAGTTATAAAAAATTGTTGCTTTATTGGTTTTATGCCGATTGAATTTTATTTTTAAGCATTTTTTTTATATTTCACTCTTCTTATGGTTGGAATCTTGTCATGTCAAAATCTCGGAAATACAGGGGGCGGAGAAGCGAAGTCCTGACATAAAGGATGTACGAAGTCCTCACATGGGTGCAAAAGGTCTTGTCCATGCATGCAAAAAGTCCTGGCATAGGATGCAATAAGTTCTGACAATTTCCCAATAAAAAATTGCAACTTCATGAAGATTGTTAGAAATCCATTAAAACTAAAAATTTTCAGGACTTATTGCATTCTAGGACTTTTTGCACACATAGACAAGACTGTTTGCATCTCATGTCAGGACTTTGTACACCCTTTGCCAGGACTTCTCCGCCACGTATGCGAATTTCGGGGGAGCGACTATAAAATAAATGACGCTCAAAGTTACAAAGAAGGTGACAATTTTGTAACCGGCCTTTTATAAATATGCGAGTTTTTGGCACGATAAAAATTGTCGTGTTGGACACCATAAATAAATTTTTATCGTGCACAAAATTCGCAGTCGATGAAAAATTGTCATTTTTTGTGACTTTGAGCATCTCTATTTTGGGGTAGTCAAATATGTCATAGTTGTCCCGAAATTCGGCATAACCAACTTGGCCACGATTTTTTCATTAAGAATCAAAAATTTTCGACTCCGAATTTGTTTAAACCTCGATTGGATTTTTCCGATAAAAACCCTATACAATTTCCAAGAAAATTTTGTTATACTCGATCAAAAAACCTAAAAATAAAAAAGGAAATTGTAAAGGGTTTTTATCGGAAAAATCCAGTCGATTTTAGGTTTAAAAAAATTCGAAGTCGAAAATATTTTGATTTTTAACGAAAAAATCGTGGCAAAGTTGGCTTGAGACCCTGAATATCACTAGTTGAGATCTAAAAAGCTGTCAAAAGTTTTTTGCTCAATAGTTTTTTGTCTCAAATTCCAACTATATTCTTCTGTACTTTTTTATAGTAATGCGGAAAGAGTTTTGCTATGTCTATAGTTCAGAATTGGATATTCCAGTTAGGATAAAAGTTGGCTCACTTTTTGGTTTTCTGGACAATTATGTAGCGGATCGTTATCAACAGTCTTCTGGGCATATGTTCTTAAAAATTTCGGTAAGATGGCATAGAAATTTATTGTCTACAATTATAAATTGTTTTTCAGGTCTATTGTAACAACCGCCAAGTGGGCTGTGACGTCCAAACTTCGTTTCAGGCCCACGACTCGCCGAATGCAAATCGAGAAATTCAAAGATGGGATGAATGGTGTACCTTGCCTATAAAATATGCCGAATTAAGTCGAGATGCTTTTTTGCACATCACTTTATGGGATGTTGGAGAATCTATTGATCCCGTAACCTCTTCACTTCTGTCACTATAATTTTTTTTATAGGTATTTGTAGCACAATGTGTGAAAACGCTCTTCAGTAAGCATGGAATTTTTCGAAATGGCCAGCTAGATCTGAGGATGGAGAAGCCGGAAAGTGGAAAACCCGAGGCTTTTGGAACGTCCACATGGGAATTGAGTCAGCACACAAAGTTTGCGAAAAATAATCGGCACGATATTTACCAGCTGTTGAAGAAAGAAAAGTTGTACAAAGCAAATTTGGTGGATAAAGTTCCATGGTTGGACCAGATTACGTTTTCAAGATTGGAGGAGCTTAAAGAGAAGGTATCAAGAATTTTGATACACTTCTGGAAAATTGTGATGATAACTATGATCAAAGTTGGCACTAAAAAATTGCTTGTTTGCTTCAATTTTGCGCAAAAAATTATTTTCAATCAAATTTTTGCTGCTTAACTCATTTGTTTTCAGGCCAAAACCGAAGACCGCTCGTTGTACTTAGTCTTATCTTTTCCCAGCATTCATCACAACGAAGACACTAGTCCATATTCGATTATTTACTATGCCGATGATGATGACCTCTTGTCCGGAGCTACTATGGCTAGTCGGTCAATTGGTGGAGTCTCCCATAGTGCCGCGACTAGAATAGACCCAGAATTGGGCATGGATAATTTGTGTGAAATTAAGCACCACATGCTGACTAGGAATGCCAGAGCTGACGATATTGATCGGCGATTGAAGCCAAATAGTGGTGCTAGAGATGCACTGGAGACGATTATTCGGGTCAGCACACATGGAGAGATAGGGGTGGAAAAATTTGTAAAATTACGGAGTGATCCTTTACATTTTCGGGTGAAAAATGGCTTAAAATTGACATTTTTATAAAAAAATCGCATTTTTGGGCGAAAATGACTTTAAAAATGGTATTTTTAGCTTAAAAAATTACATTTTTTACTATTTTTGATGGAAAAATGTCATTTTTTATTGAAAAAATTGGACATTTTTTCACAAATTTTTACAAAAACATTTGTGCAAAAAACATAAGGGGACCATTAGAAAAAAATTTGGCGCGCAAGTGCGGGATGGTAGTCATTTTTGGGAGAATGCGACTTGGTAGGGAGGGGATGGAATTCCACTTCTTTGTCTAAGTGTGGGTCAGAGATTTTTCTAATTCCACTTTTTGTAAATTTGCCGAATTTTTAGGCTCCAACACTTTATGATATGACTGTCGAGCAAAGAGATTTGATATGGAAATTCCGTTTTTGGCTAAAATCAAACCCACAGGCGTTGACCAAATTTGTACGCTCGGTGAATTGGGATGAAGAAGCGGAAAGCCAACAAGCTATGCAATTGATAAGGCAACACAACACAAACTGGAAAACTTATTAAATTGAATTTTCAGAGAATGGGAACCAATTGATGCATGTGATGCACTTGAGTTGTTGTCTCCAAATTTTACACATCCATTTGTTCGACGTTATGCTGTTTCAAGGATGCACCACACTTCTTACTCGAATATTTTATTGTACTTGCCTCAACTGGTCCAAGCCTTGAGATATGAGCCTAAAGTTTTAGATGAGGTATTTGATGATAAGTATTATAACCCAAGCTTCCTCCTCAAACCTGAAAAAATTTTCTTAATGATTTTTTAAGCTGGCCTCTTACCAAGTTGTAGCGCAGGCGACAGCCATTCTAATGGTACTTCGACCAAGCCTAAAACCTTGCCTGTGAGGCGTTGCACTGTTTGATTGAAATTTTAATATATGTAACTTCAAGAAGTCCAAACCATTTTTCAGAGCACTTTTTTGAAAAAACTATCATTGTGTTCAGCGTAATTTGTTGACTAAGGATCCAAAATTGGAAAGGGTCTTTCCAGTGTTAAAAGTTTTTCGCGCTACTTATACTTAACCTTAATTTTACATGTATATTTTTACAGAGTGCCTTGGACGCATCCAAACGGCTTTCTACATTAAACGATCTCTCGCCAACTTCTGCCAAATCCTTCGCTGTGCAGCACAATCTTGATGAAAAAACTGTCAAAAAAATCGACGAGTATTTTGGAAACGAGTCCGATTTGGCCTCGTTTCTAATCCGAGCTGCCATAGAAGACAGTGTTATAGCGAATTTTTTGTACTGGTTAGTAGCGATTATTCAACCCCTTATATTTTTATAAATTAGGTACTTAAAAGTAGAAATTGAAGCGAACTCGGAATTGGACGAGCCAATGTCGAAAATGTATGCCGGTGTACTGGATAGGCTGACAGCGGCTTTGTCTCAAGGAAGCAATTCGACTAGGAGGACTTATCAAATGTTGATTAGTCAAAAAGTATGACGAATTAAATTTATCATACCAATTTTTAACTCGAAAAATTGGGTCTGTAACAGGATTGCTATTTTTTAATCAAAATTTGCATATACTATATTCTAGAAATTCGTCGAAACCCTCGTTGAAATGGCCAAACTAGTCGCCGAAGTTAGTGGAAATCGTATGAAGAAACAAGAAGTTCTGAAGAGAAAGCTAGCAGAGAATTCAGATCTTATCGATTTGAAAGTAAGCGAAAAAATTTGGAACTAGTATCGATCAGGTATCCTCCTGAACGTGAAATTTTTCGAAAAAAATTTTTTTATCACCTGGAATTGACCCTTCTAGAGGTACTTTTATGCGAGGAATCCGAATTTCACATTTCCGAGACCTGAAAATCTTTCCTCGAATCAAGAAAAGGCTAGTTATATGACACATTTTTGACAAGAATCACATGCCATACGTAATATAAATAGCCTTTTCTTGATTCGGGGAAAGATTTTCAGGTCTCGGAAATGTGAAATTCAGATTCTTCATATAAAATTACCCCTAGAGGGGTCAATTTCAGATGAAAAAAATTTTTCGAAAATTTTCACGTTCAGTGGGATACCTAATCGATACTAGTTCCAAACAATTTTTGGCCGCTTGTAAATATTCAAATTTTAGGGCCTAAGCCTACCACTTGATCCCTCGATTCATGTTAAGAGTATTATTTCAGAGCAGACTTTACTATTTTCGAGTAACTTAATGCCGATGAAGTTGACATTTTCAACAGTACGCGGGTCGGCTGTGCCTTATGAATGTGGAGAAGCGTACACGACTATTTTTAAACGTGGCGACGATCTGAGGTAAATAAAAAAGTGGAAAAAAATTTTCGTGGTTAAAAAATTTAGTTACCCTAATTTTTATCTCGAAATCTAGGGATAAAAATTAGGGTAGTTAAATTTTAAATCGTCAAAAAATATTCATAAACTCAAAAATTTTTGTATTTTTACGGCTCCACCCCCATTTGCCCCATGGGACATTTTTCCCACTGTTATTATGCCCGTGTGAAATTCGCGTACAGTCAACTCTCGATATAATACACTCCTCCCGTATTTCGATAATCCCCCTTTGAAAATTGTTAATCGGCCACTTTCACCGGCTGCAGACCCAGGGCGAAACCGAAGAAGGAACGTGATTTCACGACTATCTAGATGTGTATCAAGAGTTGGAGATAGCTGAAAACCAGTCCTCAGCCGAGCTCATGGATACGCAAGGACTGGCTGAAAGTGAAGAAGAGGAGACGGAATAGAAGAACAAGGACTTAGTGAGAACTGCACTAAGGATACTAAATAAAAAATCAAAGGAACTACAAGGTGTGTGGAAATTATCCGACCCCCTATTGTCGGATACTTTTCATCATAACTTTTGTTAGGAACATCTATACATTGGGATCTTAGTATCTTTTTAAAGCTCACGTTCGTAGCTTTAAAATGACACCAAGATCTCGGTGTATGGTTGTTCCTATCAAAAGTTATAGTGGAAAAAGTATCTAGATATATCTTACTACAGGGGTTGGATAATTTCCGCACACTATGTATATGCGAATTTCACATGGGCATAATAACCATGGGGCAAATTCCCATGAGTCAACTGGGGGTGACACCATTTTTATTTTCTGTTTTTAAGACAAGACCAACTTGTAATCCAAATGATCCGTTTAATGGACAGTTTATTAAAAGAAGAAAAATTGGACCTCTGCCTAACCCCTTATGCTGTTTTGGCTAACAGTGTCAACGAAGGCTTTGTGCAGTTTGTTCGAGCTACACCCGTAGCCAATGTGAAATGCATACAGGTCATTTTTTAAAAATTTTGCATAAAGTTCAACTAAAAATTTTTCAGGATAGCCTACGAAATTACCGTCCTTCTCATGTCGGACCTTATGGAATCGAAGCAGATACCCTCAACAATTACGTCCGTTCGTGCGCAGGCTATTCGATAATCTGTTACATTCTGGGAATCGGCGACCGTCACTTGGATAATCTGCTACTCTGTGAAAACGGGAAAATTTTCCACGTCGATTTTGGGTTTATCCTCGGCCGAGACCCCAAGCCGATGCCACCGCCGATGAAGCTCACCAATGATATGATAAATGCCATGGGTGGCCAGACGAGTGACCACTATAAGAAATTTCTGGACTATTGTACAACAGCGTTTTGTATTCTACGGAGACATGCTCGGCTGATCACTAACTTGTTTGCACTGATGCTGGATGCTGGTATCCCGGATATAGCTATGGAAAAAGATAAGGCTGTGCAAAAAGTATGGAATCGAAAAATAGCATTACGCTCAAAAATCGTGTCAAAAATAGTTTCATATTATCATCAAAAGTGGCAAAAAAGCTATTCTGGGGGCCCCAATGACGTGAAAAATTGAAAATTTTTCCGGAAAAGACTTTTAGCGTAATTTTTAACGAGAAATGTTTTTTGGATTTCTCGTTAAAATTACGCTAAAGGGATCTTTTCCGAAAAATTTTCAAATTTTTTCACTTTATACAGACTTGAATAGCCCCAAAAAAGTTTTGTATAGGTTCGAAAACCGTACAGATTCAAGATTCAAAAATCGTTGTATAAGTTCAAAATTGGAATCTATACATTATATTTTAGGTGCTGGACCGCTTCCATTTGGACCTTTCTGACGAAGATGCCTGCCATGCAATATTAACCATTATAGAAAAATCCATTGGCTCGACTATGGGATATATTGTTGATTTGGTTCATGACGCAAAACAAATTATTTCTTAATTTTGTATTAAGAATCGGGATCCGCGAGCGCTTCTGGCACTCGCGGTTTCTCCGAGTTGACTTCGAGCGCTCCGAAATTTACTTAAAAAGTTGAATTTTTTATTTCTAGAAAGTTTTACATATGTGTAAATTTACGGTTAAAAAAAATCGATTCGACTCCTTCCTTTGTCAAAATTTCGAATTCGTGTTCCCCTTACCCGAAAACCTCCGAGTACAACAAATCAGTCGATTTAGAGAAATTGTCAAAAAATCGAATTCGTCCCCAAGGGCAAAAAATGACAAATTTTTGTCTCCGATTTCGATGATTTTGGTGTCAATCGTCTTGAAATTTGCATATTTGATTGTATTGTAATACTTGACTTGTTTGTGCTTATTTTGCTAGTCTATGTATTATATATGTTGCATTGAGATTTTATGAATAAATTTTTATGTAAGGGTCAAATTCTTATTTCAAATGTATCGTTTAATTTGTTGTAGACTGGAGCCGAGCGCTCGAGGGGGCATGATTTTGACCGTGAAGAAAAAAAGTTAGCCATTTTTATGCAAATCTCATTATTTTTGGGTCAAAAATCGACTGTTTGACTCTCTAAATGATTTTCTCCAGGAAAGTGATGTTCTAAACAATTGTTCCCCATAAAATTTCGCGGTGACATGACACCTTGCAGTCAATTTTTGACTATTAAGAAAAAAGTTATAGTCATTTTTCTACGAATTTCTACGAAAAATATGGGTTTTTTTATATAAAAATCGATTTTTTCGAAAAATGATTTTTTCTCGAAAAAAGCGCCACATCATCATTGAATTCGTTTAGAACACTTTACTACTATTAACTCGAAAAGTAAAAAAATTAAATGTGCAGTTTTTGAGAAATTTGTCTTAAGACGAAAACACCAAAAGTCGCTTGTTTCTTTTTTGAAATAGGTCTCATAAAAATCTGCGTTAAATTTTTTTATTGTGTATTTTTATACGATTGAAACCAGTTTGCAAAATTTGAATTCGTCAAGTACCCCAGATGACCTAATGCATGTAAACAGAAATAGAAGGATGAACATATACAGGGTGGCCCAATAGGTACTTTACATCAGACTTTTATCGATATCTTGGCTATTCGAAAAGATTTTTCGATGCGATTTTTTAAGTTAGACTAAATGTGCATCAAACGAGGTGACTTTCGCCACAAAATAAAAGTTGCTAATATTTTATTTTTCGTTACAAGATTTTGTTTTAGGAAAAAACACCCTTAACTATCGAATTTTTCAAAAAATTCATTTGGATTCTGAAAGAGCATGACCGATTTTACTTACCTACCAAAAATCATGAAAAAATGATCTATACTTTTCAACAAGTAAAATAATAAGCAAACTCTAAAATTGCATTAGAATGGCTAAAAAGGCTCAGTGGTGGTGGACTCGACTTCGATTTCGAAGGTAGCGGGATCGAATCCCACTCGCGGCGATTTGATTTTGGCGAAAGTCACCTCGTTTAATGCACATTTAGCCTACCTAACTTTTAAACAAATCGCATCAAAAAAATCTTTTCGGGTAGCCAAGATATCGATAAAAGTCTGATGTAAAGAAGAACCTCGTGTATCACCCTGTAGTTTAAATGATTTTTGATATAAATTGACAAGAAAATGATCAACAAGAAAAATTAGATTTTATAAAGGTTTTCATTTGAACAGGTTTTGGAAGTGCTGAGTTTTTATTTGAGAATTTTATTTAAAGGAGGGGTGAAATTTATAGCAGGATCTCCGGAAATCAATTTTTGACAAAAATTAATTTTCTTAACCCCTAAATGAATTTTCTGGAAAAATTTTGTTCTTTTTAAAATTCTGAACAACTTTGTAGAGTTGTTCAGAACTCTACAATTTTAAAAATTTTCATTAGCTTTTTGAAAATCAAATTTTTTCTTTTTTAGTGGGGTAATCCCCTAATTTTTTAATTTTTACAAAAAAATTTTTAAAAAAAACATCATCATCGTGTTCCTCATGTCAAAAAACCCCTTTTTAAATTCGATATTTTTCAATTTTTTAGGGGGTAATCCTCTAATTCTTACAAAATTTACAAAATATCACCATCGTGTGTTCCCCATGTCAAAAACCGTAAAAAAATCAGCGCCGGAAACGCTAAAATAGTCGAGATATTGCGATCCCTATTAAAAAATTCTTAAAAATTGAATTTTTAAATTTTTTTAGGGGGTACCTCACATCTTTTTATTTCCGGCACACCTACCCTCTACCTACTAACTTTTAAAAAAGATCGCATGTCAATCATCGATTTACCATTCCCGAGTTCTCGTGGTTCCTTACGCACGCACGGAAAGGAATTAGACATTTCAAAGTGAAAAATGCTTCCCTGATTCAGGGAAGGCATATTTGTGTGACACAGTAATAGATTTTTTATATTTATAATTTGTCAAAAAAGATCGAAAAATTTCAAGATTAAAAAATCATAAAAATTTCGAGTAAATAATTTTGTGCAATTTCAAAATTTATTGTCTCGCCGTGAATTATAATGACGAAAAAAATTTGCATATTCTGACTGAAAATACACAAACGTCATTGGTGCATTACTGAACTTATGCACCATAAAAACTAGATAATTGTTTTTGTTTTGGAGCTACTACACAATAGGGAGGGGGGCCACCATAGGTGGACAAACAGGGAGAGAAGGGGTCTGGTGCTGTGTTGGGTCCCTAAAATTTGCCTTGGTTCTCCTTATGTTTTTTTTCGAAAATTTTGACCAAAAAAGAATTAACCCGGCCGCTTCGACGCCGGATTGGTCCTATTTTTGGGATTTTTGCCGGATTGGTTAGGGGAGGGAGACTCCACTCCCCTTTAGCCATGTGTGGGGCCACCCACGTGAAAATTTTTTTCTGAAAATGACCTCTCTAGGGATAAAAACATGCGGGGAATCCGAATTTGACATTTTCGAAGCGAAAAAACGCTTCCCTGATAAAATTTTAGAATTTTTGTTGAAAATGATTAGCTCTACATCTAGTGGAGGTTCAGAAAGACCTACTGCTTCAAAACAATCACGAACGCTATTTCAAACAGCTACGCATAAATCCAAAAGAAAGACATCCTCGTCCAAAAATCACTGAAGTCTGAAAAGCTACTTATGTCTAGTTTGACAATACTTTCTTCTATAATAAAGATTCTAGGTTGGGAGATATCATGAAGCATGAAGAACGGTTCGAAACAGCAAATGAAGCAGAATTAATTATGCTTTGTGGCACAAGAGATTTTTCGATCGATTGGAGCAATCCAACAATACGATCTGTGTATTGTTGGATTGCTCCGCATCTCAACGAACTCAGTTATCACTAGCATAGAACCGAGTACTATCATGGAGTTTATAGAAAAAACGCTTCCTTGATTTCATTGTTATTGAAGCGAAAAGTCGCAAAAATGTGATTTTTGCCACAAAAAAAACGACCCCTTTTGGGGTAAAAATGTACGGGGAATCCGAATTTGAAATTTATAAAATTCCTCGGATTCAAAAAAAGCTGTATATCTACGCGAAAATTCGAGAAAATAACATATTTTGGTCTAAAAACAACGCTTCTTCTTTCCCCGTACATTTTTACCTCAAAAGGGGTCGTTTTTACGCATTTTTGCGACTTTTCGTTTCAATATACAATAATCCTGCCTTGAATCCGGGCCCCTATTGTGTAGTAGCTCCGACATGAATATTTTAGAAAGTGCTCCATCGTTTGGACGCTCCGTATGGCAAGTGTAGCGACACATTTAGACCCGTAGGGTACATCTATGCTGAACATTATTCACTTGAGGTTTTACATCTAAAATTTTTATCATGAGAAGATTCTTTTAGGGCTGTTACCGAAACTGCTTCCAGCACATGATTCTTGCCAATTGTGGCTGTGGCGATCCGAGATTCCCTCTACCGAGTGAAAAAGAGAAACCCTGTGATGCTAGAAACATTCGTGAGCGTGCTTGCTTAACAAATATGACATCCACGTTGGGAGGATCTTACCATCTCCAACGCGAATGTTATTGTGTCCAGCCGTGCACAGAAAACTTCTTTAAAACAGCATACTCGGCTGCTGCATGGCCGGCTATCAACTTTAATGTAACATATAACACAAAAAGTATAGATGAATATTTTAGATTGGTGCGTATTGTCCCGCCATTTTTGACATAACAAATGATTCTCAAGCTTGTACCGAGTATTACAGGGTAGGCTCTAAAAATATTACGTTATCATGTCGGGGAGGGGCGGGGTCAATCCTCTCCACAAAAAGTTGATAACTCTAGTGCATTTTTGATAACGCTGGGGGGGGGGGGGTCTAAAAACCCGAAAAATTGATAACGTAATATCTGGACAGCCCCTTCTACTGATCTAGACAATTTTGTTTAGCTCAACACCGCTTATATTGAAATTTATTACGAGCAATTGAATTTCGAAACGCTGAACGAAACAGCCGGCTATACCCTTGTCAACTTGTTAACTGATATTGGTAACAGTTCACGCAAATTCTTTTCAAATATTTTACACTCTAGGTGTTATCACTGTCCTGTGTATCGGGTTTTCCGTAATTACGGTGTTTGAATTTATAGAGCTTTTGTGTGAAGTTGTTATTTATATAAGTAAGTTTTCATGAGATGTCCTACTCGAAAACCCTTTGCGCTCATAATCGAATCAGGGAAAATGTTTTGAAACGAAATCATATGTCAATAAAAAATTCAAAATTTATGGATCCGTTTGGGAGGGGGTGGGGAACTTTTGCGTCGTGATTACCTAACTTTTTTACCGTTTCCTATATAAATCTTGTTTTAGTAAAAAAGCCCCATAGATTCTACAAAAAGAAGCGTGCCAAAGCCCAGCAAAATAATCTAATTGAACCCAAGATTCGTGCGGATGCACCCGAGCCGTTGGATAACTCCGACTCATCCACACCGCTGTTCCGTCGTCCTAGCGCAACTAAACACTCGAACACCATGGATTCTCGTATACCCGAGAGTATGTTAGTTGATGCCTGAATCAAGAATCAACTAATGTAACATCCTTGAAACTTGTTAAACATTTTGATTTTTCTCGAAATTTTCTCCCCAAACAACTTGTTACACACGATAGCTAAAAAAGAACGGGGCACCGAACACGCCAAAGGGTCCCAATTAGGCTTAGGCCTAAGCCTAAGTCTAGGCCTAAGCCTAATTTGGGCCCTTTGGCTTGTTCGGCTCCCCGTTTGGCGTGTTCGGCGCAGTCGTACTTTTACAAATTGCCGTCTGGAAATGAAATCGTTTCATTTGTATTATGTTCCATCTGTGTTCGTTTCATTTGTTTCAAACCTTTCGTTTCATTCGAGTCTATGCCGGCAAATGGGGTGGACCATGAAAATGTCAACCATTTTGTTATTTTTTTGTTATTTGTATGTAAAATTATAAATTTATTATTAATTATCTATAGGACAACCATATAAATAAACTTTAAAAATTTGTAAAATATATAAATTTTTGAAAAAATAGTAATACATAAATCCAAAAATTGGATATGATGTATGAAAAAAGCACAGAAAAAAGACACAGGCACAATTATGCTTATCTATAAGACAACCATTTCGGCCCGGCAACCAAAATTATACACATAATAGTTACATGTAAATCAAAATATTACAGTTAGCTAGTGTAAAAGGCACTATAAACAAGTTAGTCGTTGATTATGTGGTGAAATTGGGCAAATCGAATAGGATATATAGCAATCACACAGAGAAAATTTTTGGACAATAATACATGAAGTTATTTGGACAAATTGAAAGAAGCTCGATGACCTTGGAAAGGCTTCGCTAGCACAGCACAAAATATATACCAAGTTATGTCAAAAACAAGAGGCACTTAGAATTGAGCATAAATGAGCACGATGTCATGTTAGATAAATATTTGTTACATAACACATCACACATACGGACAAGTCGTTTCGATTCACATCTCGATTATTGATCAAAGTAGACGTTGAGCACAGTAATTTCTCCAGTGGAGAAGGTCTGAGTAGCGGCCTCGACCATTTTCGGTTTCACATCAGCTGGATGTGGAGAAGAAGTTGTGGAGTTACGATTTCCATTCATGTGGGTTTTGGTTCCATTCTGGAAGTTGTTGCGGAGAAAATTATTGGGCGAAACTGCCGGTGGTGGAGACGCGGTGATGGGTGTGATGATACTATTTTGGGTACGTCTTGCTGGCGGCCGATAGACGCTAGTCGCTTGCGGGATCTGTGGTGGTGGTTTCGATGGACTTGGCACTAACGCTTCGAGACATTTCTCTTCGAATAGATTTTGGAACGGGAGTGACATCTGAGCGAGGTGCGAGTTGAGTAGACGGTACAGCGCGTTCACCAGAGTGTGGCATTCTTCTGCGGCACTCAGCAATAGGTCATCGGTTATTGGACGTGAGCCCCAACTAAATGAATAGATTTTTATATAAAGTACAGGGTGGTGCAAAAAAGTGGCTTTTTTGAAATTTTGAGAAAATTTATTTTTCTAAAAATGATCCATAATGAGATAAGGGAATCGATTGAGCGCATTTTCGAACCATTAAAATGCTTTCCTGATTCAGGGAAAAAATTGGATTTTTGAAGCGAAAATGGTCATTTTCCTCGTTTTTCTGCAAATTACCTTCTAGGGGTAATTTTATGAAATTCGATTTTTTGATAAAAATTCGAGTTTTGGTCAAAATTCGATTTTTTCGCCAAAATGGGGGATCATTTTTAGATAAATTTTCGGATCCCAAAATATTAAAAAAGCCACTTTTTGCGCCACTCTGTATTATTCATGGAATGGTAAGGTACCCTTTATACTTCCGTCGCGCCGCAACTTGTCGCTCGACACAAAAATGCACTGTCGCTGTCGCGACGCGACGGAAGTATAAATGGTGCCTAAGACGTCATGGCACTAGCTCACTTTGGATTCGCATTCCAGCTTCGCGGTGTCAAGTCAGTTAGCATCAAAGACTGTGGATAGTAAACTCGGCGTAAATTAATGAAAGGGATGGCACGGAGTTCGGGGAAAGATTTGTTGAACTTTTCATGTTGGATCACTGCGTGGGCAACCTAAAAGTCAGTTCTTAATTTGAGAATTTTTACTACTTTTCTACAGGGTGGCCAAAAATTTATGCAAGGGGTCAATGACAAAGATTTTCAATCTTTGTCATATAAATACAATTAAGGGGAATACAACTCATGTTTTCGTTGTAATACAAAAACTTGATGACCTACTACTTTTCTCATCCTCTTTGTACTTTATGACTCTCTTTTTTCATTACCTGCGTATCAAAGACGCGTCTCATGTTCACGGCGTAGCGTTGTGCCAACAGTGTAGAAACTCTTTTAATATCATGCATGACCTAAAAATATTAAATTTAGAGGACCAGTCAGGTAGGAAGAAGTTGTCATTTTGTGTATATTCAGAAGGTTCATGAAAAAAGGAGCATTTTTTGTTTTTACGGCATCTTCTGAATCGTTGTAGTTTTCGAGTTAATTGCGTTTGAAATTGTTCATGTTTTCGTTGTGATACACAAACTTTTTTGAATTTTTAATCGATTTTTTTAAATCTTCATAAAATGAACACTGTAGCCATTTGTTATAACTCGCCGCGACGAATAAAATGACACGAAAATTATCCAATTTGAAAATTGTTTTGTGTTATTGAAACGAAAACCCTGATTTATGTTTTCGTTTCAATAACCCAAAACAATGTTCAAAATTGACCATTTTGGTGTCATTTTATCCGTCTCGGCGAGTTGTAAAAAATTGCTACAATGTTTATTTTACGAAAGTTTAAAAAATCGATTAAACATTCAAAAAAGTTTGTGTACTACAACGAAAACATGTAAACAAATTTAAAAATTCAAACACAATTATCTCGAAAACTACAACGATTCAGAACATGCCGTAAAAATAAAAATTGCTCCGTTTTTCATGAACTTTCCGAATATGGCAACAAAAATGGAAACTTTTTTCCCACTTGACTAGTGCTTTAAAGGTAGTGTGCAAGCAATTAAAATTTAAATTCCCGCCAGAGCAGGAATTTTCGTTTTAATACACAACTTT
>JAQGCP010000078.1:0-24085 GCA_034699885.1 Acrobeloides thornei
TTTATAATTGAGATCATTTTTTCGCACTCTTTTCATGCCGTTTCGGTTCGTTGCATCTCTTTGCCAAGAGCTCAGCGAAATGGATCGAGCAAGGGCTTCATGAATAAATAGTCCAATTAGAAACGCCTTAGGCATAGACAAACACGTTCGGGCATGCCACAGATGCGACTCTTATTAAAAATGATGAATTAGGCACGAATAAGATAAAGAAGAGGTGCCAACCTCAAGGTTCAAACTTATATTCCACATTGTAAAATAGTGATATAAGCATCCTAATACGCGCAGCTCTAATAATGGTGTCTAAGATTTATCTAAAATTTAATGGCTGAAAAAGGAGCTATTGTGATTTGCCCTAATTCTTTACAATTGCAAAAAATTTATGAAAATTCTTCAACTTCTAAAGTAAGTAGATAAGTAAAAATATTTTTTGAAGAGGTAAAAAACCTTTGCACTTAATTTTCCAAAATGCTTTTAGTCTAAATTTATCCTAAATTTAAAAAGCCAAATTTGTGATTCTCTTTTGCTATTAGGAAAACAATCAGTATGTGTATTTACTTAGCTGTCGATAGGAAATCCAATTGACATCCAAAAGTCAATCGGAATCGGCTTCATTACTGATTTGTTCGAGCTATAGATATGATCTCTCTAGAATTGCTTTTAGAAAGAGTGAATGGACTTTCGCTCGTATAAACTATCAAAATTTGTTTAAGCTCCAAAAATGGATTAGATTATTTTTTTGAATATTTTTTAAAGATCAATGATATTAATTTTCATTCACCTAAAAAATGAAGTGAAAAAAGGTTCAATTTAAATTTTTTGGGATAAATAGGAACCTTTTGTGCTGAAAACTTTTTTAGCTAAGAAAATCCCGTTTTAAATTTATCTTTTTTTCTATTGATTCATTCAACGTACGCTAGTATTAAAATTTTATTGAATTTTATGGCTGCTTACACATCAATGACCTATATGGCACACCTACAAAGCATAAATTTCCCATTTTGGCACATAATCGAACGTGTAATAAATGTTCTTATAAGTGCTTCATAACAAATGACTTTAAAATCTGGAATTGGTTTTAATTTTAAGAAATTTTTAACTTTGAACTAAGTTTTTATTTTTTTTTAGTGTAAATTTTCAAATTGATCATTTTTAATGTAAAATTATTGGCGGACAAAAACTTTAGACTCATACATTATATGATTCAGCTACAAAAGAAGGAATTTTCCAAAATTTATTTTTAAGATTTTTTTAAGTACCGGAACCCGAGCGCCTCCGACACTCTTTTTTTACTTTTATTTTAAAAAGCCTAATTTACGCAAAATAGCTCAAAAGGTCATTGGTCATTGAAATTATGAAAAGTTTCTTTTTATGGGCAAATCACTCAAGTATAGAGTTTCCTTTGACCTCCTCCAACGCATTTTCTACCAGCGCCGTTCACACAATCCCAAAGAAGGTCCTTGTATAGGAAAAAGTGCGGAAGACAAGACAATGTGTGGACCTTTTTGCGATGACGCACCATAATTCCACCATCTCGTGCTGTTCA
Organism: Acrobeloides thornei; assembly: GCA_034699885.1. Lineage (NCBI taxonomy): Eukaryota > Metazoa > Nematoda > Chromadorea > Rhabditida > Cephalobidae > Acrobeloides > Acrobeloides thornei. The sequence continues at coordinate 1,544 of JAQGCP010000078.1, forward strand.
AAATCGCTTTCTATTATTGAAAAGAGTTCAAAAAGAAGGAGAAGATGCGGTGAACTTCCGAGAAGGTCGAGCCGTCTGCAAGAAGAGTCTCTGAAAAGCAATTCAACTCAACTCACGCAATCAACAATTTGATGTCGAGGTTTTTGATTTTTGTGTCAATCGTGGAATTTTTTCATCTTAGGTTTTCACAAAGAAAATTTGGACTTTATAAATGTGTGCATATGTTTTAGACTATTTTTTAAGAATAAACTAGAGACCGTGCACCTTAGGCGCTCTGAGGTACTCGACCTCGCGTTTCGAGTGAGCTCCTGTAGCACTTAGTTTAAATGAAAATAACGTTTTTACAATATTTCCTAAAAGATCTTAGCTTTTTCTCGTTTTTTTCTTTGTTAAAGTTTAAGTTTAAACTTAAATAATCTTTATGCTTGCAAGGATGAACCTTTCATTCCTTTTGGGCTTTAAAATTCTAGGTTATTAAGTCATGTACTTGATCTTTAAATTTTAATTCTAGCTAAAAGCTGCTGTTTACTTTACAAGGCAAAATTTTATTCCTCTTTTCAAAATTTTTCCTATGTTGATGTGAGAGTAAAGCATCGCTTTCACACACAAAAGCTTTTGTTCGGATGTAAAAATTTCCCCGATTTTTTATGTTATCCTTTTCATAATTCAGACTTTCTAAAAAATTTTATTGATTTTTTAATATGCAAATGCAAATTTTTCACATAAAAATATGATTTATACCTTGATTTATATAGCATTGCACTAAAAAATTTTGTTTTTAAAAATAAATTTGATCTTTTTTGAGTTTAAGATTCTAAAATCGAAAATTAATAATTTGTAACTTTCTAATTGGCATGTGAAAGCGCTCTTTTATTTTCAATCCCATAAATATAAAAGTTTCATTTCAAAGTCTGCATAGATGTGACCGCAAGCGCATATGGTTCCACTTAGTTCCGCATAGACAAGTAGTTCAATATGTAGGGTAGCTTTTGAAGAGATTCTTTTTTATTTTAAACTTTTAATATTTTTTGATTGAGAATTAAGTAATGTTTGAAAACTAATATGAATTAAAAATGGCCCTAGGATTCAGATTTTTGGACCATTACACAGAAGAGTACGTATTGTGATGAGTGTGGGGAGAGTAGGTAACGTCGTAAATTGTGTCAAATTTTGGAGAGGAAATTATGATTTGGGTAATTATTCAAAAAATTTTTTTAGGGATATTCCACCTTACTTTTTTGGGATCTGCATACGACACTAATCCCACTTAAAAAATAGTATTATAAGTCATTTTTTTATATATAATTCCTGAATCCAACTCAATCCTTCTCAATTTCACATTGGACGCCATAAAACTACCCGTAAATCTGGCCTTTATCCAGTGCGCATTGTAGCTCCGGATCGCTCGTAAACCCCCTCGACTACGAGCGCTGTTATATGCTTAGAATTTGATTAAAACGAGATGGCGCCGGATTTGATCTTCTCGGGGCACTTTAGAAGTGTTTTTATGCAACATTGGCCATATGTTTTTACGCCTTTGATAAAGTGTATGAGCAATCTTTTTTAAATCATGCGATCAAAAATCAATAGTTAGCCTATGTGTTACATAAATAACAAAATGCCGCAAAGTTTGTCGGGTTGCGTGTGAATGACTCATATTTGTTGCCTTATCAATATTTTTTAGTTAGTCAAGTTTTTTTGGCAAATAAAAACTCGTTTTACCTCAAGAATTGATTTTTCATATATACAAAAATGCTATACTGGTTCTTAAATTTTCATGGCTCTCTTGAAAATGTATTCTTTTTAATATGTTTATCTTATTTTTAATCTGACAAAATATTGATTGTTATATTTTTTGTATAAATGTGCAGGAAAATTTTTCTTGAATGTGTGAATTTTTAATCTTCAGATTTTTTGTGATGTATTGAGACTTATACTTCTCGTGTGACTCTTATTACTTTTGATTATAATGTTTTTAGGAAGAGGAGAGAATTTTTTCAGGCTGTTTAATATTGATATGCACATCTTGTGCTTCTTGCGTCCTCATATTTTCCGGTTGCTAATTAGCCAGAGAAAAGAATAGTGTAGTGAGATAAAACGATGTCTTGTTGATCATATAGGCTAACTAAGAGTTATTAAATATGCATTTTACTTTTTTATATGGTAGGAGGTTGTTTTTAAAAATTGCGCACAAATCAATACTTTAATTTTCATGGCTCTTGAAAATGTATCAACAAAAATCGTATTTTTTAAAGCATTTTCAGCTTAAAAACACGCATTTTTTCAAAGAATTTGCGCCCTTTTTTGCTTAAAATATAGAATTTTAACATAAAATTTTTTAAAGGACATGTGAACTCCCTCCATTCGCCGGCTGAACTTACACCATTGATACCATTTATTTACCAACCAAAAAATTCAAATTTACTAAACAAACACTTTTTTTCATTTTAATAACCCAAAAATCTTTCTAAAAGGTGTCATATATTCCCATAATATTTAACGTCGGCTTTAAAAGTTGCGATTGGTGTCACGTTCCACCGGCTCCCGTCGAAAGTAAAACCGAGAAGTCACTAAAGCGGATTCTCGGCTCCATTCTTAATTTGCACTTCATTATCCCTCTCATTGATGACATTTCTAGCTTTCAAAGTGTATTTTGTTAGCTAAATTGTCAACAAGTTTTAGAAAATTTAGATTTGTTTAAATTTTAAAGATTATAAAATGTATATTGCTTAAACTTTTTAAATTTAAACTTTAAAATTTTACATTGTTCTATAATACCCTGTCTGAGATTATCATAATCAACTTTTCGCGACAGTAAAAAAATCGACTGACTAGTAGCATGATTCTCGATTAGTATGCGAGAGGTACCGGGATTGATCCATGATAAGTTTTTAAAACTGTACATATGAAATAGGGGGCCGTCATCCCTCCTTTCCCCCAACACTTCCTCATTATCAAAAATTTTTGGTTAGCCAATTGGCCATGGATAAAACTCCCAAAAGCCCATGATATGATACTCGTTTTGAAGCGCTTGGCGAACTTTTTTAATTTGGATCTGCACCTTTTCGGCATTTTTATGCGCTGTGTCCCCCTATTTCATGTGTGATCCTCTATTCAAAACTAATTTTTTTGCTTATTTTTTAAAAGTCAAAAATTGTTAGAGCCCATTTTTCAAGCGCTGTCTTTTTATACGACCAGCATTTTTTATATATGTAGGGATTAATCCTCATTCTGAAAATTTTAGATTTCACCATTAATCTTTCCACCGGTTAATCCGGCTGTTTATAAAAGATTTTTTGTATTTTCCATTAGGTCGATGAATTTTTGTGTCTTACTGTAAAGTTTCCTATTTTTGGAATTTCCATTTTTAAACTTTCTTTAAATTTTTATCGTATATAAAACGAGCTACATAACAAGAACAAGCTATTGTTACTCCCAATCCGTCTACTTTTTAAAATAAAAATTATTTGTGCCATGAAGGCAATAAAATTAGCTGGAATGCTATGGAATTCTTTAATTCTAGCCATATATAAAGTGGATGCCTGAGAACGAAGATGGAATGCGAGAATGTGGAAATTAATTAAACGTAATGTTGCTTTGTCGGGGATCAATAAACGCGACACCGTTTCTCGATTTTAGCTTTAGGGCTTGAGAATCGTGATGATGAGTGGGTGTAGCTTTTGAAAAATAGAAGATGAAAAATAAGACTGAAAATTGCTAGTTTATTAATAACAGAATTGGGCATAAAGTTAGTGGAATACATGAAGAGAGGTGAAGAGGGGTTCGGAAACTGTGTGTGTGTGTGTGGGGGAGGGGTATGTTTTACAGACTTTTCAAAAAAGTGGGTTTTCAAAGATGAAAATTTTTGACGAAATTTTCGACCTTACTAAGGTTTTTCTAGGCGGGGAATCGATTGTGCGCTTTTTCAAGGCATGAAAAATTTTCCTGACCCTGATTCAGGATTACAAAGTTTATAGCCATTTTAGGTGCATGTCCCTCGTTGGGGTAACTTCTAGTGGTCAGAATCAAAAAATTTCTTCAGATCCTTGTTCTTCATATCAACCCCCCCCCGAATACAAAATTTCAGCCAATTTTGAGAATTTTTTGAAAATTTGTGTTTTTTATCCCAAGGGGGGACCAAAAGCCAAGCGCTAACACGCCCCTCCGAAAGTGTTAGCGCTCGGCTCCGGTACTTTGAAAAATCGTAAAAATTTCTTTTTTTTGGTCATCCTGCATTTTCTTGATATTTTACACTTTCGGAGAAGAGCTCGGAGAAAACAAACACTCGAAGGGAGAAGCGCTCGGAGAAAATAAACGCTACGATAGAGAAGCGCTCAGGGGTCTTCACACTCATCTCTTCTTCTCCTCTCCGAGTGCATTAGCGCTCGGCCTCCCGGTACTCTATCTAATTTAAGAACCATTCAAAAATTCCCATAAATCTTCTCATTTACTCATTTTCTTTAACCTTAACATCTGAGCGTGACAATGCCTAAGACATGATCCGTTTTTGAAAATTAACACTCCAATATAAAAATGAATCATATTTTTATGGCCAAAAGAGGGAGGTAGTATAATCAATATTTATATATGCAATTCATAAAACGTCATTTTTCAGGCCATTTATAATTCTCGCGTATAGCATCCCCGAAAATAGGAATGAAAAAATGAAGCTTAATTGGTTAAAGGGCCAGTCCAGTTTTGAGCAACATTTTTTATAAGAAAGTTTAAATTGGGGCATCAACTTTTGTGTTGGATGTAAATTCCAGTTCGTCAACCTTGAAAAAATAAATGAGAAATAAAATTGTATAAAAAATTTAAACGTGTTTGTGTATTAAAGCGAAGGGCTTGGCAGGAAGTGATTGATCATCAATACAATCTGTGTATTGAAACGATTGATCAAATTCAATAGATTTCTGTTTATTTTTTGTTGCCAATCGATTGTACTCGCGAAGAGCTTTCCAATGAGTGGTCGATGTCCATATTTCGCATATTGAGAAGCGTAGATAAAAAATAGGGCCAAAAAAGTCGTAAAAAAATCAATTTTTTGGTTTTTATCTCCTTCCCAACATTCGAAATATGGACATCGACCGCTCATTGGAAAGCTCTTCGCGAGTACAATCGATTGGCAACAAAAATTAAGCAGGAATCTATTGAATTTGATCAATCGTTTCAATGAAAATCGTATTGATGAACAATCCCTTCGCTTCAATACACAAACACATTTAAATTTTTGATGTAATTTTGTTTCTCATTTATCTCTCCTGGATTAACGAAATAGAATTTTTTTCCAACGCAAAAGTTGATCACCCCAATTTGAACTTTCGTTTAAAAGTTTTTGTTCTAAACTGGACTGGTCCTTTAAGTTTGATATTCTAATGAGTGAATTGGAAGAGAGCTTTAAGAATTATAACTAAAAAGTAAGAAAATACCAAATGAATAATTCATAAATATAGAAATAGTTAGAATTTTGGGAGTGGTGGAAGAGATTGAATGAGGAGATTCTAAATTTCAAATTCTTAAAGATTAATTTTGAAGTCTCCAAAAGCGAACTAATATATAAACCCCAAGCCGGAAATTTAGCGTCTTAAAGGCAAACTGATAACTCAAAAATGATAACTGAAGGCGTAAAATTCAGGGTGTTCTACCCATTTTTTTGATAATAATTTAGTGTGAAATTAGTATACGACTTGATTTTCTAAATTTTTTACGAGTTTTTATTGTTCTTCAAAAATTTTTTTATCAGACATTAGAAAATAATAAGTATTCTTTACTCTTTTCACATGGCATAAAAAATTTTTGAGCGAAATTCATAGCTGTGTGCTTCACTTCGTCGTCAAGCTCGTTAACCTTGTATTTCCATGTTCATAATTTAGTTCAAGGTCAGAAAATATCCTAAGTGAAATGATGTTACATAATATTTTTTGGTTGTTTATTTTAGGCCTTAGATTTACAAATGAGCAGTGCATAATTTAGCTGGTAGGTATGAATGGGGGAAGGGGACACATGTCTTCCAATGTCCGATAATTTTTCATTTTTGTTCTCATACAATAATCCATTTTAGTAAGCGAGCACTTCTAATCTGATTCATTTGAGAATAACAAGCCTAGATAAGCTATTTTCAAATCAGTGGGAGAATTACAAAAAGCCATTAGCGTTATCGAGACCGGATGAATCCCATACTCACGTAGACATCCACCATTAGCATGAATTTTGTCTTAATACCAAATTAGTATAAAATCAGCTCTCAAATAATGTGATGGAATAGCTTTCCTGTGTCCTTTCCCCTTTTAGTTTTATGAAAATGGGATGCCAATAGTCTTTCATTCCCCTTTGATATAATTGGTTTCATTGCATCCAAAAGCAAAATAAGCGGATTATTCTCGCGCTAATGCGACGCGTCTTTGGAAGAAAACGTGGCAAAAATTTTTTCATTTGAAAGGATGGAATGTAAAAATTTGCCGCACCTTTATTTTTGTGAGCTTTTATGGAAATTTTTGTTGTAAATTTTTCAAAAATTTTAAAATATTTTGAAATTAAAATTTATGAAACGAGTCATTATGAGATATAACTTTCAAGCGAGTCATTATGAGACAACTATGACCATAGTTTTGTCATAATGACTCGTTTAAAAATTTTTGTTTGTTTTATTACCGAGTTGTTCTTTCAAACTTTGACTTTTTTGTCGTGATCTTTAAGGGTGATCGTAAGCAGTCTCGAGACGCATTTTGAGGCGTTAGCCGTCATATTTCGAGACATCAGCCGTCTCGAAATCGAGAATCATTTCTAGACAGCGTCTTGAAATTGTCCCAAAGTGAGTTGAATGTGTCTGAACATTGACACGAAAACCCTGAATTTGAATTTTTTTAACATGCTTAATTATTAGGTTTATTTAAAAAAGCAAGACGGTATTTTTATAACTCGACGAGACGAATAAAATGGCATCAAAATTTCCAATTTGAAAATTATTTTGTGTTATTGAAACGAAAACATGAATCAGAATTTTCGTTTCAATAACCCAAAATAATTTTCAAATCGCATAATTTTAGTGTCATTTTATTCGTCTCGTCTAGTTATAAAAAATGCCATCTTTTTTAAATAAGCAATTAAGCATGTTTAAAAAAATTTCAAATTCAGGGTTTTCGTGTCAATGTTCAGATACACGAGACGGCTAGCTCCTCTGTTAACACTTCAAAATGCGTTTCGAGACTGTTAACTATCACCCTAAGTAATTTCTGGACTTTGCAGGTTGTGGAGTCTGCCATTTTTGATAAAAACGGTGGATCTACAAACAAAAATAGCATTTTCTTCATTGCCTAACGAACCCCGTTTATTTTTCCACCTTTCATCATTAACATTACAGCTTTCACTCCACCATCACAGCCGGAAGCCATCTTTCGTTGGAGGCGTCAACAGCGCCAGCCGGCCACCAAACGAACTCATACGACATTACGACGTTAGTAAACGCGAATAATCTACTGGGGCATAAACGCGTGGCGCCAGCGTCTGCCGCTGCAGTGGCGCCGCCAACGGCCCAAGCAGCCGCAGCAGCAGTCGCCATCACAGATCCGACAAATATCGCTGCCGCAGCCGCTGCGAATCTAGCTTTATACGATTCAACTCTAGCAGCTAAACGCTATCGACTTGCTGCGGCGGTTTCTCCGACTCTTGCTGCTGGGTACACAACCTATCCTTATTTTGCTATTCCGCAACTTGTTATGGCAGCTTCTCCATTACGACCAACACTTTTGGGAAATTCTAGTGTCGCAACATCTTCACCTTCTTCATTAATGGTCTCTACAGACCCTTATGGGACGCATCAAAATCTTCATCAAGCATATCTTAACTCCAAAAATGACTCAATAGGGTATTTAAACTCACAACAAAGATCTTCCGAAGCAAGCTCTTCAATAAGAAGTTATTTGCAAAGTGCAAATGATAATTCGGTTAGTTTTTGCAACTATAAGGCTTCCACAAGCGTGCAAAATTTTCTCTTTCCTGTTTAAATTCTTTGCGTTTCAAAAATCCAGCGCTGTTTATCAATAAACTATATCTACATAACAAAATCAATCGACAGAGAATTGAGCGAAATTATTCGGCAGCCCTTCAAATGGGCCGATTTTTGTTTGAGATGACATTTTTCTACATGTATAACATTATTTATACAGCTTTTTTAGTGATATTTTATGAGCTTCTAGGTCTGATAGACAGACTAATTTTTGGGAAATGTTTAAAAATAAAAAAAAGATAGGCGGATCTTTGCATGGATGAGTAAACAAATTGATGCTCCGCCTAAAAATTATTACTAAGCTATTGAGTTTTTATAATTATAGGGGTAAAAATGCGGCATCTTCTGGATTTTAAAAACTATATGAATGAATTCATTATTTTTCAAAATATTCATTTTTAGTCAAATCTGCTTGTTTTGGGCAACGGCACCAGCTCGGTGGGCCCTGGGCCGACAGCCGCCGCCGGCTTGGGCTCGGGTTCCACCAGTTGCACCAATACAACAGCTTCTCAACTTGATATCTCCACCGGTGGCACACAACAACAACCAAATGCTGTTCTACGGGTCATTATTGATAATATGATCTATCCGGTTACTTTAGATGTTCTTTATGCTGTAAGCAAATTTTTTAAAACTTTGATAAGTAATTTCAATTTAGATATTTTCTCGCTATGGTAAAGTTCTTCGTATTATCACCTTTAACAAAAACAGTAAGTAGAAAATTTTACATAAAAATAGTTTTAAAAGTTCTAGTATGTACACCCCCTCCATTCGCTGACTGAAATTACGCCATTGTTTTCAGCTAAAATCCAAAAGCATACATTTTTTTCAAAAAAGATATCATTTGTCAACTTGACAAAATAACCTATCCCCTTTTTATGCTCTTTTTCAAAGTACTGCAAACATGGCATCTTTCGAATAAGAGCTTAAAAATTTGTTTTAGATACTTTCCAAGCCCTAGTTCAACTTTCCGAAGCAAATGCGGCTCAAAATGCTAGACAAACTCTAGACGGTCAAAATGTGTATAATGGATGTTGTACACTTAGAATTGATTATAGTAAATTGGCTACATTAAATGTGAAATATAACAACGACAAAAGCAGAGATTACACAAATCCTAATTTACCTTCTGGAGAACTAACTTTTGAGCAACAATTGAGTTTAGGTATGCATTTTGGTTAAACATGTCAGATTCCGTGAAATCAATAATTGTAAAATTTTAGTCACAGCTGCAGCACAAGGCCAACTCCAAGGCTTAAATTCACTTGTTCCCGGATTCACATTTCCAATGGGAACAAATGCAGCAAACGCTTTTGGCTTTCCACAACAAACTTTACAACATGCTGGTAAAAACTCAGAGATCAACAAAAATTACAACAAAAAATTTAGATGCTCTTTCTGCAGTCTCAGCACAAAATAATTTGAATCCGTTTTTAACTAGTCTAGGTGGAAACTTAGCGACAGCAGCCGCGGCTGCTGCAGTGGCAAATGGGAATTCAGGATCAGCAGCGGCAAACAACGCTGCTCTTTTGAATCAAACAATCGCGGGTCTGCAATTTCCACAACTTGGATTGCTCAATTTGACATCTGTTGTGTTGGTGTCGAATTTGAATGAAGATGTAAATTTTTTAGAATTTTTAATAAATTTATAAAGAAATCACATTAAAAAAATTTTAAATTTTTTGGATCAAAATTTTTGAATTTATAGAATTGGGCTAAATTCTATTTGCTCATTTTTGTTTGAACTAGAGTTGTACGGGAACGAGAATTCCGGCTTTTGTCCCGGTTCCGAAGTCGGGACCAGGACTCCCGACCCCAATCTCGGTCGGGAATTGAAAATGCTTAGAAGATGTCAAGGTATCAATTTTTGGAGAGAAAAATGATTAATTTTGATGAAAAAGTAGAAAATTGTAGACATTTTTACTTAGAAAAAGAAAACCGAGAGTCTATGGCGCTACCGAATTTTGTTTTTTTCGTACATGGGAAAAATCCCGGTCTCGACTGAAAATTCTAATCCCAATCTTCGTTCTGACTTTGCCACTCTCGACAATTCCCGGTCCTGTACATCTCTAGTTTGAACTATTTGTTTTCCTTTTAGAATTAAATTCAATTTTGACTACTAAAATTACATAATTTATAAATTTTATTATTGTTTTTTTAGAGAAGGCAAAAGTTTCAATCTTATGAAAAAATAATAAAAATGCTGTGTAATTTGACAAAAATAATTTGATTTGAAACTCTAGCAAGCTTTTTATTTATAAAATTTAATTTTGATCATAAAGTTGAAACTTTTGTCTTCTCTGTATATAATTAGATTCTTTCGTTCTATCGCTATCCTTTTTCAGAACGTAACGCCAGATGCGCTCTTCACGCTTTTCGGTACGTGCTTCTTCGAGTACACTTTAATTTTTATAAAATACAATTTATGACTTTAAAAAATACATACCCATTAGTTTATGAAAAGTTTCAGACTTACTTTCGTTTCTTTTAAGCCTAATTAGATTTTTCTACTTTCCACTTTTACGCTTTCAGATTTTTCCTTAAAAAATAAAAAATAAAAAAAAATTATTTACCCATAAAATATTTAAATTTAGGTGTCTATGGTGATGTGCAACGGGTAAAAATTCTTTTCAACAAAAAGGATAATGCGTTGATACAGTATTCGGAAGCACAGCAAGCGCAACTAGGTAATTAATATAAATGAGCCTCGTCGGCCGCCTAACGGCGGCCTCCTCGACTCGTCGAAAAACGTAAATTCGAAAAAGAAAATTAAAAAGTGGGAATATAATTTTTTTTAATGTTTGGAAATTACACAAACTTGAAATAGTAGATTGAATATTTTGAATATTATATTATCCTACTACTATAAAGTGTAATATTTGTCTGCCTAGACGATCTCGGAAACGCTTGAAAAAACCCTAAGCGCTTCAATTAAAGTTGTAGGAGATGAAAAAAATGTTTAGTACAAAACATAGTTAGTACAAAAAAGTGAGTTTTTTAGTACAGAAAATATTTATCTTTAAAAATATAGGGAAGAATATGCAAAGAGGGATTAGAGAAATCGGACTTCGCCATAAAAAAACTTTTTCAGAAATCGGAAAATGGGCTTCGTCTTAAATAGAGAGTATATAATAAATTCTTTTCCATTTATCTAAAAATTATGATTGGATAAAAAAGTCCAAAATTTTACAACAAAATTTTTTAGCGATTCAACATTTGGACAAGGTTCGTTGGCATGACAAAGTTATTCGAGTAACAGCTTCGAAGCATTCCAATGTACAAATGCCAAAAGAAGGTATTTACAAAAAATTTTAAATTAAAAATCTTTCTTTAATTTAGGACAACCCGATGCAGGGCTAACGCGAGACTACACAAACTCATCTCTTCATCGGTTTAAGAAGCCGGGGAGTAAAAATTACATGAACATTTATCCACCAAGTTCAACATTACATCTGTCAAATATTCCACCAAACATTACAGACGAATTTTTGAAAGAAGCGTTTGAAGAAAAAGGATATAAAATCAAGGATTTTAAGTTTTTCCAGTAAGTTTTTATAGAAATTGGTTGGAGATCCCATGCCCCCTTGGGGGGGGGGAGGGTCGGAAAACCAGTTGAGATTGGGAGCAGTGCTGTACCGAGGGGGGCGGTACAGGGATACATGTAACCCCCTCCCCCATGAAAAATCCTGGGTATGGCACTGATTGGGGAACTTCATATTCCTTCCAACCCAAATTTTGAAAACTAACAAAATTCACAAAATATTTTTAGACGTGACCATAAAATGGCACTAGTCCAACTCGAAGAAGTGGAAACAGCTATTAACGCATTGGTTGACATGCACAATTTCCGCTTAGCCGATAATGCTCATCTACGAGTGTCTTTTGCTAAGAAAGGGATGAAAGTATAAAGGGTCTTAATAACTTATAGTTATTATCTATAAGAACAAACACAAGCCTGCCGGTACGATTCGAATTTTGTGATTTTTTATGTTTTTTTCACCACATACTTTTAAAAGTACGAGCTTTATGGTAACAAAATGCATGAATGAAAAAATTTTTAAATTAGAATTAAAAATTTTCAATCATGCATATTATGAATTTTATTTATTTTTTATCTATATATAATGTAAAATTTTAGTTGACGATATTTTTATGTTTAAAACTTTGCTGCATCTGTAGATAAAGAGTAAAACTAGGGTACCGGGGCCGTGCCTGGGGGTATATGTATCCCCCGCAAGGGCCCAAAAAGTTTAAAAAATCCAAAGAGTCCCCTTTATGTTTTTGACCAAAAAATGATGACAACTAGGGTTGAAATCTTGTACCCCCATGAAAAATCCTAGGTACGGCACTGTAGGGTATACAAAAAGTCTGTTCCATATTTCTTTTTTTACACTTAGAGATAAAAATATCGTTTTAGTGATTTAGAGTTTTAAAGCATAATATGTAAAAAAATTGTTCCAATTTTGGCTGTGATATCCAAAACTAATCGATCTTATTTCTTGCAATCTTTATACTAATCAAACAAACGCTTTATATCTAAATTTTTGAAAAACTTTTTAGGCCTTTTTAACTTGTACAGTGACGGCTGATAGGATAAGGTGCTAGTGCTAGACTAAAATTTTTTAGAAATCAATAAAACTGGATGAAAAATTTGATAAAAGAGAATTCTCAAAAATCTCATTTCTAAAGCTGTCACTGATTTTTTAGTTGCTATTCCTTTAATTCCAATTTTTTCATAACACATCATCTAAAAATATCTATGTTTGTCATATCTAAAACTGGACTTATATTCATATCCTTTATTTCATTTTTTTAATCCACACACCACTTATCATCCAAGAACACACATATCATGGTTCAAAGTTCCCATTTAATGTGGAACTTTTTAATTTCTTATAACTTTTCGGTGTTCTTTTCTATTTAGATATGTTATTATTTCACAACTTTATTCATGGTTTGAAAATTTTTTATGCTGTAGAACAAGGTGACTATTAAAAGTGATGCCATATTTTTCATATACACATCTCTTCCCTGACCCTGATTCAGGGAAGAGATATGTGTATTGAAGCGAAATTAGGCTAATACAGGGCCGAGGAAACGTTTTCAAGAATCGGTAATGCGAGCAATCGATTCCTCGCATAGAGACCCCTTTTAGGGTTATTTTGGTAAAAATTAAAAAACTTGAAAAAATTTGAAAAAAAATTGCGCTTTTTTCACATTTTTTAATTTTTTTTCATTCCGAACCCTGAATTAGAGTCTATTATGAGTGCTTATATAGTAGCATTTGAAAGCCATTAGAATAAAAAATGGTGTAATCGGAAAATAGTCATCCTGTTGTAGATTTTCTCTAAGGTTAATTTATTCAAATATTAATTTGTTGGTGAGATTCTTGATTGTGTTTATCAATCCAAAAACAAAAATTTTGTGGTCTAGTTTTTAAATTTAGTGAACTTTAAATTGTTACTGTGATAAATGTAATAAAAGTAATGAAAATCCATTGACTAGCACAATACAAAATACAGGGTGCATTAAAAGTTCCCAAACACTATGAAAGTTTATGTTAGGCTTCGTAGGGAAAATGTTTTTAAACAATTTTTCATACTCTGAAAGAGCATGTTGACAAACGGTGAATCCCAAAAAATCATCGAAAAATATTTTCAGGGTCTCTGGCTGTTTCCTCAGATGTCTACGATGGTTCAGGTGGTTACTGCGGTCTTTCTTGCGGCGGTTTCTAACAAGGGAAGTTTTCGAAGTGTTAGTCCAAGATCGATATCGAAACATAGCCCAAAATGTTCGTTATAGTCATAATCCAGTAGAAAAAATTATCGGCAACAAAGCACATCTAAGAGGGTAGCGGAGGCTTATAATGTCAAAAATGGTCAGAAATGGCTTTTTAAGCAAAAGTCGGACGCTGAAAAACCATACAATTCGACTTTTTTCAACGAAAAAATGATAAAAGTCACTGTTTTAGACGATTCCGAACAATTTCCAACTATTCTACCATCATATTCCCCCTAGTCGAAAACCCCTGAGTACTCAAAATCAGCGCATTTTAAGCGAAAGAATAGCTGAAAAAATGTTGAAACTTGAAAACAGGGGTAATTTTTTGTAAAAAATTAAAATTTTGACCCCCTAAATGAATTTTCCTGAAAAAATTTTCATGCCATATTGTTCAGTACAATTTTTTACACAATATATTCAGCCAAAACGATGTATGTGAAAAATTTTTCTGAGAAAAATATTGTAAAAAACCACGGTTTTCGACGTTTATGGCGTTTAAATTTTTCCAAAAAAATTTTCTGTAAAAAATAACCCCCTAAAACCGCTGGAGGGTATGATACAACAGTGGTATAAAAACCAAACGGTACGCAACCCCGAGGGACTGTGCGAAATTTTACTGATTCTAATGATTCTAATTTAATAATTGATTTTGGAAAATTAAAAAAAGTAAATGAAATCTTTTATCAACTAACCGAAATTTATGTCCTCCAGTTTTCTTGTTTAATTCAATTAGAAGGCCATCGGAGAAATGAGCCATTGATTCGTAACGTTGATTAATTTTGGCCAGAACGAGTTTTTGATCAATTACTACACACTATTTAAGTATTTATTTTTTAAATTTTGATTCTAAAAGTTAAATTAAAAAATAGTTATATGAAATTATCTAATATTGAAACATGTATGGTTATTTTAAGTATTGTTTTGTTGATTGTATCAGCCCGTAAAAAGTCTAAAGATGATCGAAGATTTGAAGCTAAACCTGGCATGGGCGATGCTAGAGTAGCATGGGATACCGAAGATATAGATTCTGAAGATAAAAGTGCGCAAATAACTTCTGTAGATTCTGATGTTATAACAAGGTATAATCAAGTCTTAACTTTAAACAATTTCTGGGGATATCTAATAAAAATATAAAATGAGAGGGTACAATTTGTTTTTTAGCGCCGTAAACAAGGTGAGGGAGATAAATAGAATATTTTTAAGAGGTAATGAGCCGGTACCTGTTTTTAATGCCATTTATTCCCCTTTCTAACGACACCTCGACTATGGCATAAGCCTTTGTACTTTTCGAGAAAAGTAACATTCTTTCTAAAGTTAACGATTTTATAAAATATGCCATACCCTCAAAAATGTCATTTTAAAGGTTTTGAGAAAATATTTAGTCATCCCTCCTTCCCACAGCGCTTTATGGGGTTATAATTTAAAAGTCTAACGCCTTCTCCATTAAGCCATAGGGGCTATAAGAATGCAATTTCAAATTCATTGATAATAACAAATTTTAATTTTAGTACAACAACAATCATTACTACTACAGACAATCCAATAATAGTTACTACGATTGAAGAAAAAGGTTTTTTATTTAGCGCATCCCCTCTGGGGATGCGTATGTTTGTTTTGGGGGGTTCCTACTACCATTTTAAAGGTTTTTGTTCGTTAACTTTTGACAGATAATAGCTAGCAATTAAATTTTCGTCTGAGAATTTTTCAGACAAATAGTTTAGATTAATAGTTTCGCAATGATAGGTCACTTGTAGGGATTTTCACTGAAAAACATAGAAAAAAGGCCAAAAAAAAGAAAAGGAGACTTTTGGTGACTCTATTTTTTCAGACAAATTTCTCAAAAACTGTAAATTTAATTTTTTTTTACTTTTTGAGCGAATAGTAGTAGAAAAGTGTTTTAAAGAAAATGATACTTTTCATAGCAATTTTTTCATAACGTTGTTAAAATATTTTAACAGTTTTCATAACGCTGTTAAAATAAGAAAACTGCATCGCCTTTTTATGAAACACTTGAAATAACTCATTGGGCAAAACAATGTAAGAAAGCAAGATGTTTGTTTTGTATTTGAGCGTTCAATCAATTCATGGATTTAAAAAACGCTTGAAATAAGTTTCAACGAATCTAGGATACACTTGAAATTACGTTTTAACACTGGAAACGTTAAAAT
Source organism: Acrobeloides thornei (assembly GCA_034699885.1). Lineage (NCBI taxonomy): Eukaryota > Metazoa > Nematoda > Chromadorea > Rhabditida > Cephalobidae > Acrobeloides > Acrobeloides thornei. The sequence goes on from JAQGCP010000078.1 coordinate 17,498, forward strand.
CTATGAAACAAATGGGATAAACTTTTTTAATTTATTGTTTTCATTTTCGTCTTGTTTCCTTATACTGTTTTGCCCAATGAGATATTTTTCTTTCAACAAATATTCTAGATGCTATTTTTGAACTTATTGATAAAGCCATACTTTCTGAAAATAATACGATCGAAAATGTTACAGAGCCTGCTATATCATCTAAGGATGACGTTGCTACGGTTCCAAGTAGACCATTGTATTGACTTTTTAATTTAAACATATATTTTAGCTCTAGAATTGGATAAACCAATTCTATGGATTGATGCTACTTATAAAGCTGTAGATAATGGTCTAAATATTTCAAAGTTAGATGAATGTGAAGCTTGGACTCGTCATTGGGCTAATAATTCGGTTATAGAATCACAGACTAAAGTATAAAAAATCATACATATAAAAAACCAATGTCTCTGTTCGTACGTGCGTCCGTCCGTGTGTCTGTCACAGCGAAATCTCAGAAACGGTAAATCGGATTGACCTGCGGTTTTTTAAATAATTAGTAGATAGGGTGTAGGGGTGCAAGAAACAAAAAAATTTTTCAACCACATGAGGTACACCTACCGTAGGGTATAAAAACTTGAGGGTATATCCCCGAAGGGTTAAGAATTCAATTTTTTCAAAAAAATGCTCCATAAGGGTACCGTTTGCAACGTGATCGTCTGTAATATCGCTGTCGGTGACGTCTGTAACGTCGACGTTTGCGGCGTCGTCATCTGTAACATCGGCTTAATATTGGTGCGCGAAGCGTGCGTCGTGGCTAGTGTATTTAAAATTTACCAAAAAATAGTTTAGCAAAATGATACAGATGAAGATTCGACCTTAGACTTATCTTTAGTAGAATATGAGTTAATAGAAACTAAAAAGCGAGCTAAAGAAATTGGGTTAGATACAGAATTATTTGAAAAGCACAAAGCAATTGGAATTTTATATAAAGAAATATGTGGCGATCATGCTAGAGAATTGTCGTACAGCACAACAGAGGATGCTAGGAAGCTTGGTATTGATGAAAGTTCTCCTATATGTGACCCTTTTAAGGTAAAACATATACCATAAAGGTGTGCTTAAATGTGTATTTTTGCATTAATTCGACCTCGCTTACGACAAAGATCGATCATTTTGACCGTGTTACGGGACTTTTTATTAAGGATAGTTTAGAGAAAAATGTAGCCCAGTTTCTCCGAAAAAAAGGTTAATCGCACATCATTGTGTAGAGCGCATAAAAATCAGTGTTGTAGTCGCAGTGCTACTTTTTCCAGCAACTTTCAAAATGCACTGTGAATAAAATTTTAGATCGAACTCAATCCGAATGAGGAACAATTAGCCAATTTAGCGAAGCGTTTGAATGAAATTATCGAAAGCAAAGTGCCTGAGTTGAATATTACTTTCGTAAAAGAAGTAAAGGAAATTACAACGAATACAAATGTCATATCAACAACACAAATTAATGAAATAGAAAGTACTACAACAGATGAAGAAACTAAGCCATTGAAAAAAGTGGTTTTTGATGAAAAAATTATTAAAAAGTTATATTTTTGTGTATCATCTTTTGTAATTCAAAATTTTAAGACAAGAAAATGAAATGTCTCGGTTTCGACGTGAAGCAAAATCCATTGAAGACGAAGATCAAGAAGATGAAGAAAAGACTGATGACGACAACTGGCTTGACGTATCTTTTCTTTTTCTTTTTAACAATTTTATCAACATCATAGGTGAACGGGGGGGGGGTCTAATTTAGTTCAGCTTGAGTGGGGGGGGGAGTAGTAAAAATTTAAACTACTTTTGAGTGGGGGGAGGGAAAAGTCTCAAAAACGGCCGCTTCGCGGTCGGTTGGATGGGGGGAGGGTCTACCTAAATTTTGGCCTCTCGTGAGTGGACGGAGACCAGATCTGGACCCCCTTTTCATCTTTGATCAACGTTATAGGAAGTAAAATCCCGAGAAGAGCAAGAAGTTCCACGCAAAATCCTCATTACTGCACTTAATGAGAATGCCACTTTATTCATAGAAAAACCTTGGGTGCAAATCGATGCTACAGATGAAACAAAATCTTTGTTATATCTGCTATCTTATGAATCAGCGGTGGCACTAAATTTAAATATTCAAAAACATAGTTGGAAGAGACATGAAAATGTGGTCTTATATTTAGCTGGAGTTTGTGCTGATTATGTACCAACTGTTATCGATGAATTTAACGATACTGCTTTTGAAGGTTAGGAAACATCGGGAAAGTGTTGAACTTCAAAATTTTAGGAATTGAAATTGAGGGTCCAATTGGAGTAAATATAACAGCTTTAGAAGCAGCAGGGGTGAATTTGACAGAATTAGCTGAAACATTAAGAAATGATACGGAAGTTGATGAAATTTTAGGCAGAACAAATATTTCATCAAGGTCTTTGCGACATATCCTTTTAATATTTAAGATTTTTAGAACCCTTGGTGGAAGTTATATTTTACCAGTCCTTACGAAAAATCAGTATGATGCTTTTTCTGCACCTATTGTATTCCAAGGGAGTGCCGTAGTAGTTCGTTTTGGAATTTACATTGAATCTATGTCAAATTTTCAAACTTCAACTATGGTAAATTTAGAGCATAAACTGAAGACCGCTTATGGCGTTCACTAGCTACGTTCCTGAGCGTCACTCCCAAGCGGAGCTTCCGAGCGGCACTCCCGGGTGGCGCTCCCGAGCGTCGATTTGTTAGCTATTTATAGGCTGCGATTTGTAATGACATGTAAATATGCAAATTTTGGAGGATATGTAATCACAGATCCATTAGAAAATTCAAAATTTTATGTGAAAATTGACCGATTTAACCCTTTCCTGCGCTCAAAATAAAAAATTCTTTTGGATTCGTGTGCCCCATACCCGAAAATCCCAAGTACAAAACCAGCTTATTTGGAAAAATTGTTGAAAATTCGATTTTTTACCCCCATTACCTTTTGTGAGAGAAAGATTTTAAACAATTTAGGACTACGACATGGACATTTATTTAATAATGTCATGGAGAGACGCCCGCTTAGTCAACCCCTATGATAAACCTATTCTAGTAAAAGAAGAAGAAATTTTGGAAAAAATTTGGCGCCCAGATCCGTTTTTTGCTAATGCTAAGGAAGCAGAGTTTCATGAAGTGACATTTTTAAACTTTTTGATGCGGATTTTTAATGATGGCTTAGTTTTATATGAAACAAGGTATCTTTTGATTATTGATAGCCAAAATTAAAATTTAGGATAAAATTAAAACCAGCTTGTAATCTAGTATTATGTAAATATCCACATGATAAACAAACTTGCGAGCTTCAAATTAAATCATGTAAATTTTAAACGAATTAATTCGAAAAAATGAATTTAGTCGCGTACCCGTTAGAAACAGTTCGATTTGAATGGTTTTCCAAGAAAAATGATGCTATTGATAAAAACCCAGATGTAAAATTGCCAGAACTTTATATTGATAGATATGAACCTACTATATGTAATAGGACAAGAAAGTCAGGTATTTATGAACAAGGTATAAAATTTTAACTGTCAGACAAATTTAGGAGACTTTTCATGTTTGAGGGCAGTGTTCAGGTTGAAAAGAGATGTTGGTTTTCATATTGCTCAAACTTATATTCCGACTAGTTTGGCTTTAATGTTTAGTTGGGTAAGAAATTGTGTCAAAATCTAAAATTTGAAAAGGAGGAAACAAATGTAAAAAATACAAAAACTGTATTATTGGGCAAAACAGTGTAAGGAAACAAGATGTTTGTTTTTGCGCGTTCAAGTCATTCATAAGCTTATGAAACACTTGGAATAAGAGTTTCTCATATCTATGAAATTCAATTTTTTAAGAAGTGCTCCAAATTATCTAATTTTTTGTACTCGGAGGTATTTTGACATGGGGAACTCGGTGCCAGCACTATTTCTCAATTTGGACTTAAGGGGTACCCCTTAAGTCAAAATTGAGAATATAGAGGGGGTAATCCATTAGGGAGTAAAAAATTCAATTTTTCAAAAAGTGCTTCAGATTGACTAATTTTTTGTACATGGGGTTTTTTAACTTGGGGAACAATATACCGACGCTATTTTTTAATTTTGACTTAAGGCGATCCCCTAAACTATTGACGTCTACTACTTATTTGAATCCCCTTCGTGCTAGGCGCGCCTAAGCTTCCTATTTCATGGCCAATAATTACCCTAGCGGTTTATTGTAATATGGCGCGCGAAGCAACTTAGACGCGCCTAGCGCGATAGTGTTAATAATATTAAGAAGCTTTTAGGTAGGAGTTTGGTTACCTGAAGAATTTATGGAAGGACGCATTGGTGTTGCTATAACAGTATTATTAACTCTATCTACTGAATCTGCTGGAGCTAGAGAACATCTTCCCAGTGTCTCATATCTCAAGGTTATAAATTTCTATTAGCATTACAAAAGATTATATTAGGCTATTGATCTCTGGTTTGGTTACATTACTGGCTTTGTATTTTTTACATTGCTTCAAACTTTATTTGTTATCGGCTTTGATAAAAGGGCAAACCAATTGGTATTTTTATTTTTGATAATTTTGTTTAATTTTACATAAATTTTTAGAAAAAATGGGCCACAAAGAAAAGAATCGATGTTTCTCAAGAAGCCAGAGAGTCTATGTTAAATAAAGCTAATAAGTATCATAAAACAGGACGGTATGACTTTTTTTAATTTGAATAATTATTTGAATTTTTAGATATTTGGACAATTTTTGCAGAGTATTTTACCCATTGAGCTTTATTTTATTTTTGATTATGTATTATTTTGTTTTTACCGAAGGAAGACAGGATGATTGTATATCTACAAGATCATAAATTTTTTTAACTTAAAGAACCAGACTATTTGAAAAAAAGTTGCCATAATTTGAAAAAAGTTTATAAAATTTGGAGCATTTTTTGTTTTTTTACAGCATTTCTGAGTCGCTAACGGCTTCGAAGTAATCGGCACTAGGACCGGATTCATCTCACAATCGTTCAAAAAGCAGATTCGTTTCACAATTTGATTTTCAAATAGGAGTTTCTTTGATTTTTTAATGGAAATTTGCGATTTTTTAGTGAGAATTGAGATATTCATAAAATATTCTATCGAAAACATTAAAGCTACTTTCTGTAACGATCGACCCTTGAACGGCACAACTCCGAAAAATTCTCTATTTTGTCCAATTTTCACAATATCCCCCGTTTTCGATCACGCTGAATCAATATCCAAAAATTGAGGCCGGTCGAAAACGAGGATATTATGAAAATTGGACAAAATAGAGAACTTTTCGGCATTTGTGCCGCCATTATAGGCCAAAGGTCGATCGCTACAGAAAGTAGCTTTTAAATATTTTGAGTAAAAAACTGTGAACGAAATCCATTTTTTTTGGTAAGGTGAATCTGGTCCTAGTGCCAAATAATCGCATGTGAAGTTTTGTCTGTGTATTACAACGAAAATATGAACACAATGGTCGAATCCCTAACAAAAATGCTCAACTTGGGATCAAGTTTTCGGCATGTTCCCGACCTCTAGGCAAAAATTTTTTGCACTCATCGTGCTCGGCGCCTAAAAATTTTTTTCATAGAGTGGAAAAAAAATTTCATCAGAAACGGACTTTCCCTTGAAAATATCGATATTTAAATATTTTTGTGCAAAATTTGCATATGAACCCTAAACACGAGAAGGCAAAAATATACGAATTTCGAAGTTTTCAAGAATTTCCCCGTATCAAAAAATGGAGGACCCCCCAAAAACCATTCACAAAACTTTTCCTACGCTGATCTAGAGCAACATCAATCTTCGTTTCCAATATTGTCGCATTACTTTTTTGTAGACCTAATATAAATTTAGCACTAATTTATCCATTTGTCAAAAATTTGAAGAAAAAACTATATTTTATTTCTACCCCATTTCATTTCTCATTCATCAAAATGAAATCAACAATTTTTCTAAGCTCAGTAATTTAAATCCTACTACTAAAAATTGATCTGATCTCAATAGTATTGCGTCAAAATTTTTCATTCGACTGAAAACTTTAAGCCTTCGCAAGACCTCTTGGTCACTTCTGCTTTACACTCTTCTTTCCTTCAGCTTCTTTGTTCTCCTTTCCCTTTAGCTGTTCTTGACGTCTCTAATGTTAAAGCATGGCGTAATTTTTACTGCTTTAACTAGGCGTCGTTTGGGCCGGAGGCGGATCTGCCTAGTTGATTGAAAACATTGTTTTGAAATTTTTGGACCCATGTTTTGAATGATTTTTTGACAGTTTTACAAATTTAACATTTTTATTTGAATAAAAAAATTGCATAGTTTAAAAAATTTTTGTAGTATGTTTTTATGCTATTTTATTAGAGTAGAATAACCAAAATTGTAGTTTTTATTGAATAACTGGGTCGGAAATCTGCTGATTTCGGAGGTGGTGTCATGGATTTTTTGAACCTCCTAGCTCCGCTTGTGATTTGTATACTCCCATATAAGTCAAAAACAAAATTGAAAGGATTAGCTTATGCTACGACATTAACACTCCGTGGGCTGTTCAGACCAAATGTAAATTTTTGGCCAGAATTTCACGCTGAACACGATGA
>JAQGCP010000079.1:0-24015 GCA_034699885.1 Acrobeloides thornei
ATTTCGACCTCCGGGATCGAAACCTCGGCCTTCAGAGTGCAGAGCGAGAGCTTACCACCTGACCATCTCATCCGGATTTATTTTCTTATTGGCGGCAGTGAGTTTTATTCAAATTCATGCAACTATATAGTCCTTTTTTCGTCAAACATTTTTTCTTCAATAAAATTTTTCTGATTGAATCAGGAATTAAAAAAGTGTTTGTTTATTAAACGAAAAATTTAAATTCTTTGAATAAATTTTTAAATTCCGACGGTTAGCGTTGCCTGATCTTCAATAAAGTCGTGTTTGTTGAAACGATTGGTAGAATCACTAAAACAAATTATTTAAAAATTCTTCAGGATTTAAATTTTTTCGTTCCAATAAACAATTCTTTTTTTAATTCCTGATTCAATCGGAAAACCATTGTCATAACTTCGGAACCATTATAGTTTTTCGTTGTCAGCGAATCTGATTTTTACTTTTTTGGCGGTAATGGATTTCTCCCGCTTAGAAAATTTCCGTACATTTTCTTTTCGGATTTTCTTCCGAACAAAAATCCCGATCAATAACTTTTCAACAAAAACTTACAATCGAAAATTTCCGACAAAAAACTTCTCTCGATGAAATAAAACTCTAGACAGAGCGAAAAATTATGACGAGAAATTCTCCGGAAGTTTTTATTCAGAAGTCTTTTCAATCGGAAGTTTTCATCGAAAAATTTTTAATAGGAAGAATTATCCAGGAAAAATATTCGAACAAATTCAGCGGGAGAAATCCCCTACCGCCCATTATTTGGCATCCCTGCATGCAGAGCCGTATTCAGAAGAGGGGGGGGGTAATTACCCTCCCCTAAAATCCGAAAATTTTAATGAAAAAATGATGTTTTTTGAATTACCCCCAGTCAAAAAAAATTTTCCTCCATTATTTTACCCTTCCCCCGAAAATTTTTTCTGCATACGGCACTGCCTGCATCGCAATACCAATCATAATTTTGTTTTGACTATAAATAATGTGATTCAGCATCGAGTTTGCATTCTTCGTTTAAAAGAGCTACTTTAGCTCTATTATTTGGCTTTTCTATTTTTCATGTATTTATGAAGATTTTTATCGAACTTTTTAAAGGGGGGTAAACTTTGCATCAGCACAAAAATTTTTGCTAAAATGACTTTTCTAGGGGTAATTTTATGCGAAAAATCGATTGTGCACATTCCCGATACTTGAAAATGCTTCCTTGACCCTGATAAAGAGTGTGTATTGAAGCAAAAATATGAAAATTTTGGATTTTTCGCTCATATTTCCCTGAATCAGCGTCAGGGAAGCATTTTCAAGTTTCGGGAATGCGTGCAATCGATTTTTCGAATAAAATTTCCCTTGAAAAGTCATTTTTGCAAAATTCAAAAAAATTTTCGGAAGTGCTGCTGCAAAGTTTACCCCCCCCCTTCAACGGCTTTCAATTTTTATCTAACACTATTTAGAGCATTTTAAAAAAACTTAAAAATGGAACCATCCACAAGCCAATCCAAGCGTGGTCGACCGATAAAGACGAAGCATGCCGGTGGGAGACCGAAGAAAGATGGAGGTTAGTCTGTAATTGCTTTATTTCTACAGGGTGTTTAAAATCTCAAAAATTAATTTGAGCTTAATTTGGATTATTTTTAAAGAATTTTTTTTTGAAAAAAACCCCTTTTTAGCCTTTGACTCCAAAGGTTGTGAGCCATTTTGACCCCCTTCTGGGCATTTTCAACATTCAACACCCAGTATAAAAATGACCAGCATAATTTTTTCCCTCAGAATTTGTCAAAATCAGCGTTAAAACACTTCAACAGTATTTGTATAAGAGAGTTTGAACGCTAAAACGTCATTTTTAATGTTTTTGTGCTAAAAAATCGAAATTTAAGGCTTTTTCAATATAAAAAAAACTACACTATATTAGCAAATTTATAAAACAAACCGCATTAAAAAATTCGCATTCATCGTCGGGATATTGAATTTTGAAATCGGGCAGAGATTTTTGAACACCCTGTACTTATTTTAATTTTTTAGGACCCGTATCAGACATAGAACGAAACCGAAAATCTCGAGAAAACATGTCTGATGAGCGATACTATGAAAGGTTGAGAGAAATGCAACACTATTCGGCCAAGAAAAGAGAGAAAATGACCGATGAAGAATACGAAGAAGGGAAAGAGAAGAAAAGAAGAGGAATGGCCGACTTCCGAGAACGAGAGAAACGTGGAGAAGTTCCTGAGGATTCTTGCCGACCCAGAATGGGAGTTCCAAAGACGGGCGAAAGAGACCGATTCACCGATCCAGAAACGAACGAGAAATATACGATGAAGTTCAACGGAAGATGTTGGGAAAGAGAGGAAACCGCCGATTTTGCCAAGAAACCACTGCCAGAATACCCGGAAATTTTACGACATAGTTATGTTGGCCAGTCTTATTGGTATTTCAATGATATATGGTACTCGAAGATGGGAATTCTTGCATGGAAGAAGGACTTAACTGAAGAGGAAAAGGAGGAAGTCGAAAAAAGAACAAAAGAGTTTAGAGCAGAAACGGAGGAATTTTTACGCGAGACATGGTGCGAGAGTATTGAACAGCGATGCCACGAGGAAAACTGTTTTTATCGATATGGACATGGGACGTTTATCTTCGATTCGTACCAACAAGGAGATCCACGCCCGATTTATGAGCCAATTAAAGAATTTAAATTAGGACCTACACCGAAGCCTTTCAAGGACGGTGGAGCAAGAATGGTGGTAGTTCAATCATATAGGCCACCCAAGGTATGCTTCCAACTTATAACTAATCGTAATTTTTTCAGAAATCCATACCAAACGTAGCTGAAGATGAAATATTGAACGAATCTAGAATCCCGATGCCGCTCTACTATTGGAATAATCATGGAATATAGGTTGTTTTTTGAAAGATATCAGGGGGTTCAAAAGCTCGGGAAAGACCGACAAAATTTCGGCATCCTTTAATTTTATAAATCGTCTGATTAATGAAATTTTTATGTCGAATCGTTTGTTAATTTAGGCTATGCGATAAACATCGAACAGGTAGGTGGTAGAGACACAAAACGTAGCGCTAAAAATCTCGAATTACCACTAATTCGAGACGCAAGAGACGTTTAGCGTCTCGTATTAGTGATAATTCGAGACGTTTAGCGCTGCGTTTAGTGACTCGATCACCTGTTCGAGATGTTTAGCGTGCAGCCTAAATTAACAAACGATTCGATATAAAAATTACATTAATTAGCCGATTTATAAAATTAAAGGGTGTCCCCGAATTTTTGGATGTTTGATTTTTTGCCCTCCCCCTTCTGATATCGAATTCGCGTTTTCCAAGAAATTCGTTTTAAAATTTTTCGTGTCAATACTCAAACTTTATTTGCAATTTTTCGATTTTTGTATAGTTTTTCTTTACTTCTTCAGAAATGAGTGGCTGATTTCAAAATGTATAAGGTCCGCAGTCCCCCTGCCAAATTCGGTGATTTCGGTATCAAATTATTCCTTATGCATCGAATTTTAATGAAATAGAATATTTTTTCGAGAAACTTCAAACGACTCGCTAAAAACATCTTACAAAAATAACTAATTTCCGTTTTTAGCGAGTATTTTGAAGTTTCTCGAAAAAGCGTTCTATTTCATTAAAATTGATGCATAAGGAACAGTTTGACGCTGAATTTAACAGCGGGGCTGCACTGACTATACGCTTTGAAATCAGCCACTCATTTTTGTAGAAAATCTATACTAAACAAACGAAACATGCTTGATTTGCATAAAGTTTGAGTATTGATAAGAGAAAATTTTTTAAACGAATTTCTTGGAAAACGAGAATTCGGTATTTCAGAAAACAACCTTTTTTTGTTTGCTTATACATGTTATTTGATGGTTTATTGATTGTATAATGAGATGTTTTTTCTATCGGGGAATCGATTGGTGATGGTTTCAGTGGCTAAAAAAATTTTTCTGATTCGCTGCGCCGCGCAGCGGCGCTGCATGTTACCTCAATCACTGTGTCTAAGACATACATCTACAGCCCTAAAATCTCATTCAATTGATCCCAAATAAAGTTTTTATATTCTCCCACATTACACCGAATGATACAAGCAAGTGCTGTAAGATATAGCGCTGCACCGTAGTGCTATATATAACTTATAGTGTAACATGGAAGTGGCCACCTTCATAGCGGTGGCTTATTGTAACATGAAGCGCCGCATGCGGCGCTTGTCATAGTTATATAAAGGAATAAGTGGGTAACATGGGTTTCGGGGTATTGTGAGATGGTGTGTGGGGCTATATGGCTGAAAATGGTCCTAAAAATGGTGTTGGGGTTTGTTTTAACTTATAGTGGTGTATTCGAGGCTTGGGGATTTTGGGGTAAAAAAAAAGTTCAGAAAAAAGGGGTTTTTTGGGGGGTCCAAAATGGGGGTCCGGGGAGGAGGGGGGCCATAACTTTATAAAAACAACGCGAAATGGAATTTTTTCGCGTATACAGGGGGTTTTTTCTACCGGCGAATCGATTGGCGGTGGTTTTGAGTTTTGAAAAAATTTTTTTAGGGGGTTTTTTGGGGGGTTTTTGAAAAAAACGGGGGGTCAAAAAGGGGTAAAAAAAAATTTTTTTCAGATTTTATTTTTTTCGATTGGAATATGGTTTTCGTGTATGGGGAACACGATTAAGAGTGTTTTGAGTCGATTCGGACCGATTTTGACCGAGTTTTTGCCGAAAAACGGGGTATGGAAGGCAGGGGTACGAAAAAACAGGGTACCCCCAAATTCAAAGGGTCGTAAAAAATTTTTTCCTCGATCTATATCCTCCAAAATCTAATCGATTGTGCCCCAGATATTCATGTATCGAATGCTTTTTAAATTATATGAAAATAATTTTCGGGTCTTGAAAAAAACCGTTTTGAGTGACCATGATAGGGTCAAAAATCCTGCTCTCAAGTTTAAAAAATGGTATATCTCGCTCAAATGTGAACTTATTTTTTTTTTTTCATGTACTGGGGGTTTTTACAACCGGGGAATCGAATGGTGATGGTTTCAGGAGCCAAAAAATTTTTCTTCGCCCCTCAACCCCAGGATTTTTTGAAAAAATCCTGCTGAAAATAGGGGTACCCCCAAATTCAAAGGGTCGTAAATAATTTTTTTATCGGTCTATACCCTCCAAAATCTAATCGATTGTGCCCCAGATATTCATGTATCGAATGCTTTTTAAATTATATGAAAATAATTTACGGGTCTTAAGAAAAACCGTTTTGAGTGACCATGATAGGGTCAAAAATCCTGCTCTCAAGGGTAAAAAATGGTATATCTCGCTCAAATGTGAGCTGATACTTATTTTTTCTACTTACTGGGGGTTTTTACAACCGGGGAATCGAATGGTGATGGTTTCAGTAGCTAAAAAAATTTTCTTGACCCACCTACCCCAGGATTTTTTGAAAAAAAACATGTTGAAAAACAGGGTACCCCCAAATTCAAAGGGTCGTAAAAAATTTTTTTATCGGTCTATATCCTCCAAAATCTAATCGATTGTGCCCCAGATATTCACGTATCGAATGCTTTTTAAATTATGTGAAAATAATTTACGGGTCTTAAGAAAAACCGTTTTGAGTAACCATGATAGGGTCAAAAATCCTGCCCTCAAAAATCGCTCTATCTCGCCCAAATGTGAGCGAACTTTTATTTCTCGCAAATAGTGGGGGTTTTTTCTTACTGTGGAATCGATTGGAACAGGTTTCAGGGGCCGAAAAAAATTTCTTGACCCACCTACCCCAGAATTATTCAGAAAAAAAATGATTTTTTTGAAAAATCCTGTGGTAGGTAGGTCAGGAAGAAATCCTGTGGTAGGTAGGTCAGGATAAAAACGGTTTTTAGACCGTTGCATAATATGTCAACATTTCAAAATACATTTTATTTAACTAAATAACAATACTGAAAAACGTTTGTAATATTTATGAAGAAAGTTCCTGCTTTTGAGCCTAAGTTCTGTCTCTTTTCCATTTGACTGCATATGTGGGCTGTGTGGCTGATTTCTTTTCGAATTTTTGGAGTGTTTCTGAAAAAAAGATAAAATGAGATAAGAGAATTAAAAAATAAAAATTTTAAGCCTTCAAACAGGTTAAAAATTGTGGCTTCAAGCCAGGATGGCCAGATTTTGAATTCGCATAAAAATCGAGTTCAGAGTCGATTAGTGGAATAGCCAAGGGAGCAGACGACCGCGTCCCTGTAACTGACAAAATTTGAAATTTTTCCTAATAGTCTTCCCTTATGTTTTTACGATTTTGAAAATTTTTGAAAAAATGTCCAGTTTTCATTTTTCACCAATAATGGCTATTATTGTCAAAAAATGCGATTTTTTACCAAAAAATCAAATTTTTTTATAAAATCGAATTACAATACCGACCCCATACCTAGAAAAATTTTGAAAAAATGCCATTTTCGTCACAAATATGATATTTTTTTATGAACCAACTACAGTACCGCCACTTTCAGATGGGGTTTGGCTACGCCACTCAGTTCAACCATCAAAACGTCGAATGTTCAAAAAATTGCTTCATAAAACCCCTACTGAAATTTTTTAAGTAGGGGATATGAAGGAACTTCTTGAAAATTCGACATTTTGATGGTCCAAATTGAACTCTATATTTATGCGAATTTCCAAATCTGGCCACTCTCTTCAAGCTTAATTCTTGCTTGCATTAAAATGCACCTCTATTACGAATTGGCGAACGATAACGGCGACGTCCAAGTCGGAATCTGCCAAAGTACTCACGACGATAGCCAGAGCCATATTCGATTTCCACAACATGCTGATCGTTATTTCCATGACGTTTCGTCTTGCCTGCTTCATCACTCGGCTCTTCATTGATTGAGTTAGAACGATCCTGCTTTTGAGCCAAATTTTCTGTCTTTTCATTTGCTGCTTTGCTGACTGAGTATCCAGAGCCGTAGAGCTTTGAGTTTCCTGATCACGACTAGCTGCACAGCGACGACAATCACGTCGGAATCTGAAAAAATCGTCATAACTTATGCACTTCGGCTCCCAAAATTGAGGGGGGGGGGGTCAAACTGCACGACAATGGGAGACGAACTTAACTGATCGGTGTAGTTCGCCCCCCATCCCCAAATCGCATAGCACATTTGAAGTTCTGTTAAAAATAGCAAATTGTTTAAGAATGACCTTTCTAGGGATAATTTTGGCTGAAAAATCCAAAAAACACACAAAATAAAAATTTCCTTGACCATTTTTTGCACATTTTTGACCTCAAAGCCCAAAAAATATGAGGTCAAAAAATGCCCAACACACGGTCAATGAAATTTATATATATGTTTTTTGGATTTTTAAGCCAAAATTACCTATCGGTGCAGTTAGCCCCCCTCTAAATTTGGGGGAGAAGTGAACGAAGTGCATAAGTTCCAAATCGTCGCCCTCTTCAATACTAAAAACACGTGTACCGTTTATCCGCCAACACGATGGATCACAATCGGCGTTCCAATCACATGTTTCGATTGTGCCCCAGATATTCATGTATCGTATGCTTTTTAAATTAAAAATTTCTTGATCACCTACCCCAGGATTATTCAGAAAAAAACGATTTTTTTGAAAAATCCTGTAGTAGGTAGGTCAGAAAGTTTTTTTTAGCCCCTGAACCTTTTTCAATCGATTCCCCGTTAAGAAAAAACCCCAATATATGCGAGAGAAGATGTTATACGATGATTTGAAAAAGTTAGCCGATTTCAAAAAATTCTCTTTTCAGTAGGATTTTTTCCAAGAATCCTAGGGTAGGAGGGTCAGAAAAATTTTTTTTACCCTCTCAATGTCATATGTGAATCGAAACTGTCTCCATTTCGCAATTTTTCGACTTTATGAAAAAGTTTTAGATAAAAACGGTTTTTAGACCGTTGCATAATATGTCAACATTTCAAAATACATTTTATTTAACTAAATAACAATACTGAAAAACGTTTGTAATATTTATGAAGAAAGTTCCTGCTTTTGAGCCTAAGTTCTGTCTCTTTTCCATTTGACTGCATATGTGGGCTGTGTGGCTGATTTCTTTTCGAATTTTTGGAGTGTTTCTGAAAAAAAGATAAAATGAGATAAGAGAATTAAAAAATAAAAATTTTAAGCCTTCAAACAGGTTAAAAATTGTGGCTTCAAGCCAGGATGGCCAGATTTTGAATTCGCATAAAAATCGAGTTCAGAGTCGATTAGTGGAATAGCCAAGGGAGCAGACGACCGCGTCCCTGTAACTGACAAAATTTGAAATTTTTCCTAATAGTCTTCCCTTATGTTTTTACGATTTTGAAAATTTTTGAAAAAATGTCCAGTTTTCATTTTTCACCAATAATGGCTATTATTGTCAAAAAATGCGATTTTTTACCAAAAAATCAAATTTTTTTATAAAATCGAATTACAATACCGACCCCATACCTAGAAAAATTTTGAAAAAATGCCATTTTCGTCACAAATATGATATTTTTTTATGAACCAACTACAGTACCGCCACTTTCAGATGGGGTTTGGCTACGCCACTCAGTTCAACCATCAAAACGTCGAATGTTCAAAAAATTGCTTCATAAAACCCCTACTGAAATTTTTTAAGTAGGGGATATGAAGGAACTTCTTGAAAATTCGACATTTTGATGGTCCAAATTGAACTCTATATTTATGCGAATTTCCAAATCTGGCCACTCTCTTCAAGCTTAATTCTTGCTTGCATTAAAATGCACCTCTATTACGAATTGGCGAACGATAACGGCGACGTCCAAGTCGGAATCTGCCAAAGTACTCACGACGATAGCCAGAGCCATATTCGATTTCCACAACATGCTGATCGTTATTTCCATGACGTTTCGTCTTGCCTGCTTCATCACTCGGCTCTTCATTGATTGAGTTAGAACGATCCTGCTTTTGAGCCAAATTTTCTGTCTTTTCATTTGCTGCTTTGCTGACTGAGTATCCAGAGCCGTAGAGCTTTGAGTTTCCTGATCACGACTAGCTGCACAGCGACGACAATCACGTCGGAATCTGAAAAAATCGTCATAACTTATGCACTTCGGCTCCCAAAATTGAGGGGGAGGAGTTAAACTGCATGACAATGCGGAAGAACTTCACTGATCGGTTTAGTTCGCCCTCCCCCAAAGTCGCATAGTACATTTGAAGTTCTGTTAGCAAATTGTTTAAGAATGACCTTTCTAGGGATAATTTTGGCTGAAAAATCCAAAAAACACACAAAATAACAATTTCCTTGATCATTTTATGCACATTTTTTGACCTCAAAGCCCAAAAAACATGAATTTTGAGATCAAAAAATGCCCAACACACGGTCAATGAAATTTATATATATGTGTTTTTTGGATTTTTCAGCCAAAATTACCTATCGGTGCAGTTAGCCCCCCTCTAAATTTGGGGGAGAAGTGCACAAGTTAAAAATCGTCGCCCTCTTCAATACTAAAAACTCGTGTACCGTTTCTTCTGCCAACACGATGGATCACAATCGGCGTTCCGATCACATGTTTACCTTCCGACCGGTCACACACGGCTGCTTGAAGACGTTCTTCGCGACACTTGGCCAAGTCAAACAACACTTCGCGTTCTGTCAGTGAATGGTATTCTGCTGACGGTTTGGCAATTGCAAAAATGGTTGTGTTAAAGAAAAATAGTGGGTTTTTACAACCGGGAAATCGATTGTGTTCTACCCCAGGATTTTTGGAAAAAATCTGTGGAAAAGAGGGGTAACTCCAACATCAAAGTTCGAATAAATTCGGTCAAAATAGGTCCGGAACAGCTCAAATAGTCGGTTTCGTGTTCCTCATAAACAAAAACCATATTACAATCAAAATCTAAATCCGAAAAATTTCAAAAATTATCATTTTCAGCAGGAATTTTTACAAAAATATGGGGTAGAAATGTCAGAAAATTGTCCCTGAAACATTCTCAATCAATTCTCTGTAGGAAAAATCCCCTGTATACGCGGGAAAAGAAGTTTTCGCGTCGATTTGAAAAAGTTAAAGATTTTTTTTCAGGATTTTTTCGAAAATCCTGCGGTTGGTATGTCGGGAAAAATTTTTTATCCCCTGAAACTATCGCCAATCGATTCTCCGGTTAAAAAACCTTATATAGGTGAGAAAAAATCAAACCCATTTCTAATATTTGGGGAGGCTTTTATTTAAGCCCACACTGTATATATTTAACATTGTTTAGAAAACAAAAATTATAATATTTCAAAACAACATAAGATTTTTATTTCATAACTTGCAAAATACACAAAATATAACAATTATTCAAAAATTGAAATAAACACAAAACTCAACAAAAAATTAATTAATTTAATGCAATTCAATGCATGCTTCCGCTGCTTCTGCCTGTTCCATTTTTTTCTGAAATTGTTTCATTTTCTTTTCAAGTTCTTTCGTTACTTTGTCGTGTTCTTTCGCTTCTTTCTCAAGTTGTTCCTGTTCTTCCAAGAGCTTCTTCTTATTCGGATCCGATACCGCTTCCAACTTAGTTAATCGTTTTTTCAAATTATCACACTCCAATTTCGAATTGGCGGAGCCCGATTTCAAATCTTCAATCTCTTTTTTCAAATTATCACACTCCAATTTCGAATTGGCGGAGCCCGATTTCAAATTTTCAATCTCTTTTTTCAAATTAGCAATCTCCAAAATCTGCTTGGCGAAGCCTAATAAAAAAAGTTAACAGTCTATATCAAATCAATCTCAAATTACCAATTTCCAAATCTTTAAGCCGACTTAAAACATCATTGTGAAAAACACTATCTTTTTCGGTACGTTCTTCTCGATCACGGTCACGATAGTTTTCTTTATTTTCGTTACGGTTAAATTCTCGCTTAGAATAGCCACGGTTATTGTTTGCCATATCTGAAAAGATGTTTTAAATCTTTTGCAGAAATTTTTGATTTTTTGGTCATTTTTACAACAAAATTTTTATTTTTTTGTGGAGCTATATATTGACCACCAAATCGACCCAGAGGAACACATTTTTGCCCCTCCACAACATAATTCTAAATACGAAAATGATGAATAGCTGAAAAAAAGCAACTAACATTCGGCGAATCCAAGGAATGGATTGTTTTTGAGATCTTTGATCTTTTTGGACGGGCTGTCTAGAATGGTTTTGGCGCACACCCAAGGCGGCGGTGCTACCAAACCGTCGATTAATCGATATCTTTTTGGATCCGACATGTCTAAAAAAATCGATTTTTGGGTTAAAATAAGAAAAATACAGATTTTAGGGCTTAAAATTCGACAAAAGTCGGTTTTTAAACTTAAAATACAGACAAAAACGAGTTCAGAATCGTCGTAAAAACCGATAAAACACTAATATGTTGCTAACAAATTTTTGCAGCTTAGATTTAAACCCTACTCACTATACACTGATTTGATAAAGATATGTCAACACCCGGCTCTATAAACTTCCACAACAAAAATCGACCGTTGTGGAAGTTCATAGAGTTCAACAACCCGATCTTTAGTGGTTAGCCATGTTCTCAATGTTTTGTGGATCGAAACCGTCTCCATTTCGCGTAATTATCGACTTTATGAAAAAAGTTTTAGATAAAAACGGTTTTTAGACCGTTGCGTAAATATGTCAACATTTCAAAAATACATTTTATTTAACTAAGTAACAATACAGGGTGGTGCAAATAAACCGCAATTTTGAAACTTTTGAAGGCAATTTTTAAACCCGTTTTTTCCATTTTAAGGGGCTTTTATGGCTCAAAAAGTTTTTTTGACACCGGAATCGTGTTTTTCAGCTATTATCCCTAAGAAATGATGTTTTTAGAAAAAAAATTTTCGAAAAAATGGCCCTCAAAAATTTCAAAATTGCGGTTTTTTTGCACCACCCTGTACTGATATGTTTGTAATATTTATGAAAAAAGCTTCTACTTTTAAGCCAAAAGGTAAAATGATGTAAGAAAAAAAATTATAAGCATAAAAATGGTTTAAAAATTGTGGCTATAAGCAATGGTGGCCAGATTTGAAATTCGCAAAAAAATCGAGTTCAGTGGAGTATCCAAGGGAGCGGGGCTACCGATCCCCCGCCCCGTTCTTGACAAAATTTAAAATTTTTCCTAAGAATATTCCATTATAATTTTCCGATTTTGAAAATTGAAAAATTTTAGAAAAAAATATCCATTTTTCAGCAAAAATCTTCAAAAATGTCTATTTTGTGCCAAAAAAATGCAATTATTTACGAAAAAATCAAAAAATTTGGTACTGTAATGTATTAGCGACCCAAATTAACAGTACGAGAAAATTTAAAAAAATTTTCGTCAATAATAGGCCAAAAGAGCCATATTATATTAGTTTTTTGTGGTGATTTCAAGCTTCTTTTTGCACATAAATTTTTAAGCTTCTTTTTGCATATAAATAACGGCATCCCTGCGTGGTCGCTTTTTGACGGAAAATGTGTTCAATGTATCCCTGTGGAGTCATTTTTTTAAATACTAAAACAACCGTTTGCGTTGATAAACAAGCTCATGGTAAATAATTCAGCCAACAATTCTTTTTCGTGAAAAAAATAAGTTCAAAATCACAATCTCCGTGCAAAAAAACAATAATCAAGCTCATATGTTAGATTTTTGACGTAAAAAAAATTTCGATTTTTCACACTGTTAATTTGGATCGCTAATCCCGTACAGTACCAAAATTTTTATGCAAAATCGTATTACAATACCGCCCCACATACCTAGAAAATTTTTTAAAATGCCATTACGAAACAAACTACATTTCGAATAAAACTACAGTGCCGCTCCATTCAGGTGGAGAGACCTGGCTACGCCACTGAGTTCAACCATCAAAACGTCGAATGTTCAAAAAATTGCTTCATAAAACCCCTGCTGAAATTTTCTTAGCAGGGGATATGAAGGAACTTTTTGAAAATTCGACATTTTGATGGTCCAAATTGAACTCGATTTTTATGCGAATTTCAAAATAAGGCCGCCCTGCTTCAAGCTTAATTCTTGCTTGCATTAAATTAAAACGCACCTTTATTACGAATTGGCGAACGATAACGGCACGTTCAAGTCCTTCCGGGCCGGTCACATTCGCTGCTTGAAGACGTCATTCTCGACACTTGGCCAAGTCAAACAACACTTATAAGTTCTTTCATGTTGTTGATGTTCCTCCTAGAGCTTCTTCTTCGGATCCGAGCTTCCAACTTTTTTTTTCAAAATATCAATCTCCAATTTCTGCTTTCGAAGTTTCTGAATCCTTTCCATTTGAATGCGGACTGTGCGGCTGATTTCTCAGAGTTTTGGCAAGTTTCTGAAAAAATAGGGAAGATAATCAAATAAATAAAAATTTTAAAGAGGGAGTATTTTAATCTAAGAAAAAAATTTTTCGTTACAAATTGACATAAAACGGGTAATTTTATGCGAAAAATCGATTGCGTACATTCCCGAAGCGTGAAAACCTTTGTTTGAACCTTAAAAATTGGAAAATATGTACCCATATAAAAATACGATATTAACCCATATTTTCACTATTTTTGAGCTGCCAATCAAATCCGGTGATTAGAGCGTTCGATTGAGCTATCGGGCAATGAAAACGGATTTAAACTAGATTTTTGGCGAATTTGTGAAACATAGGAGCAATCAAAAAACCTGTACGTATACTATAAAAAACGTATTTTCAATTTTTAAGGGCCAAACAAAGGATTTCACGCTTCGAGAATGCGCGCAATCGATTTTTCATAAAATTATCCCTAGATATGCCATTTTGCAAAAAAAATTAAAATTTTTTTTGGAGATTATGCCGCAAAAGATACCATCCTTTTTAAGCATAAAAACGGGTTAAACATTGTAGCTTCATGCAAAGGTGGCCAGATTTTGAATTCGCATAAAAATCGAGTTCAAGTTCGATCAGTGGAGTATCGAGGGGAAGGGCGACCGTTCCCTTCCCCCGTTCTTGACAACAATTGAAAATTTTCCTAAGAATCTTCCATACTTGGGCAAGGGGAGACTGTCCGCCCCCTCTACTTCTTATTATTGGCCGAAAAACTATGATACCACTTCTTATTTTTCCCAAAATCCAAAAAAACACATAATTGTCCCCCCTTATGTTTTTGCTTTTGAAACCCACTTCTTAAATTTTTTGACCAATATGCATGAACCCACTTCTTATATTCGTACATTTTACGACCCCGAGTTGGCAGCCAAAAAAAGGTCGTCAAATTGCAAATACAAAAAATTTACGTATGCAAAGACCACTTCTTATTTTGGGTCCCTGTCCCCTCTGCTTGCCCACGTATGGAGTCTTCCATTATGTTTTATCAGATTTTGAAAAAAATGTCCAGCTTTTTCACAAAAATGGCTATTTTTTGCCAAAAAATGCGATTTTTACAAACCAACTATAGTACCGCCCTTTCAGGTATGGATATCTGGCTACGCCACTGAGAACCATCAAAACGTCGAATGTTCAAAAAATTCCTTCACAAGCACCCTGCTGAAATTTTTTTAGCAGGGGGTGTAAAGGAACATTTTGAAAATTCGATATTTTGACGATCCAACTTGAACTCGATTTAGGCTGCAAATTTCAAAATCTGGCCGACCTGCTTAATTCTTGCTTCCATTAAAATGCACCTTTATTACAACTTGCCACAGTACTCACGACGATAGCCAGAGACATATTCAATTTCTACAACATGCTGATCGTTATTTCCACGACGTTTCGTCTTGCATGCTACATCACTCGGCTCTCTTGATTGAGTTAGAACGATTCTGCTTTTGAGCCAAATTTTTTGTCTTTTCATTTGCTTGCTTTTTGCCGACTGAGTATCTAGGGCCTTGAAGCTTTGAGCTTCCTGATCACGACTAGCCGCACGGCGACGACGATCACTGGAATCTGAAAAAATCGTCGACCCTCTTCAACATACGTGGGCAAGCAGGGGGGACAGGGACCCAAAATAAGAAGTGGTCTTTGCATACGCAAATTTTAGGCAAAAACATAAGAGGAGATATGTGTTTTTTCGGATTTTGGGCAAAATAAGTGGCATCACTATATTTCGGCCAATAATAAGTATGAGGGACAGTCCCCCCCCTTTCCCACGTACCGTTTCTTCCGCCAACACGATGGATCACGATCGGCGTTCCGATCACATGTTTACCTTCCGACCGGTCACACACGGCTGCTTGAAGACGTCCTTCGCGACACTTGGCCAAGTCAAACAACACCTCTTCGTCTGGCAATTGCCATCTGAAAAAATGGATGTGTTAAAGAAAAATGGAAGAAAACAATACCTGATGAACGAAAATGTCTTTTTCACCGTCGTCGCGCTTAATAAAGCCATAACAATCGTGAACTAATACCAGGCAACGGTTCCCTATAGTCCTTTTGCAATTATAGGTTTCTTTTCTGGAAAGCGTTACAGAACTGCTGTAAACAAGTTTGAATAATAACAGAATTAAAAAATACTGTAAGCAAAAAGTAAGCCGTTAGCGTGCGAGTGCAAAAAACACTGTAGGCTGTCGGCGCACACCGGCGTTGGCACGCGTCAACGATTTTTATCACTCGCCAGTTTTTGCACAAAAAATATAGTTTTGCAAGATTTTGTGGAATTTTTCATTTTTGAACAATTTCTGAATTTTTTTGCACAAAATCTGACATTTTCGCATGTGTGAAAAAGTCTATGGCACATGAGAAAATGCCGTTGACGCGTCGGAAAAAATGTCGTATTTTGTGCAAAAATTTTCATAAATTGTCCAAAAATGAAAATTCCACAAAATCTTGCAAGAAAATTATGTTTTTAGTGCAAAAATTGCGTCGGCGCACGCCAATGCCGGTGTGCACCAATGGCTTGCAGAGTTTTTTGCACTCGCGCGCCAATGGTTTATGAGCACCCTGATTAGTTTAACCATTGTCTCTATGCGACGCTTTAAAAAACTCTAAAGGCCGCCATACTTCGCTCGGAAATTTATAACTTCACTAATTTATCACTAATTCCGTTCGAACACATCACTGATAGGCGTTTGGAAATGTTCGGACGCGTTCGGAAATGACCGGACAAGTGTTCAAACGTTTATGAACGACCATTAGTGATGTTTCCGAACGCAATTAGTGAAGTTATTCGTGAACTAAAGTTCGTTCGGGAGCCGTCCGAACGTATTAGTGGCGGCATAATCTTCAGGAATCGTTTGAAATTTTATGCAAATTTCAAGTTAAACATTTTTTAAGGGTGCTCATTAGACGTTGTCGCTTAAGGTGCTCATTAGTCGTTGTCGCGCCCAAAAAACATTGTTAAACGAGCTGTGAAACGTTGTCGAGTCAATAAAAAACGCTGTTAAACGTTGCCGAACATTGTCGCGCGACAACGATTTTCCGACAACGTTGTCATCGTTTGTTATGATTTGCATTGAAAATTGCAAATACTTTACGATTTTTCGACAACGTTGTCGAGAGTTCCCGAGATTCGTAATGTATTTGCAATTTTCAATGCAAATCATAAAAAACGATGACAACGTTCTCGAAGAATCGTTGTCGCGCGACAATGTTCGACAACGTTTAACAGCGTTTCCCATTGAGCTTGACAACGTTTCACAGCTCATTTAACAGTGTTTTTTGGGCGTGACAACGTCTATGAGTACCCTAAATGCAAACTCATGACATAAAGGTTCTTCTGCGAAAAATTAGTTTTTATGGCAAAACTCAAAAACTACAATAAAGTTAGTTTTGCCAAAAAAGTGCAGTACCACAAAAGACTTTTTGATGATTTAGAATCCGTGCAAATCAAAGCAAAAAAAACGAAAATGTCGGAAATCAACCTTATTAACAACGCAAACTTAGTTTATACCAACGCTAACTGTTGGAAATTTCCGATGCTAAAAATATTTCCGATGACTGTAATGCATTTCCGTTGATTTCCAACGAGTTGCGTTGCCTGAAAACATATTATTGAAACGATTGGCAGAACAGCATAACCAGTCGTTTCAATAAACAGATTTTCAGGCAAATCAAATCGTAGGCAATGCGATTTTCCAACGTCGCATTTGCGTTGGATTTTCGTTAAGTTTGCGTTGTTGATTTGCGCTGATTCCCGACAAATTTAACGCAAATAATTCAACGCTAATTAGCGTAAATTTATGAAATGGTAATTTTTTTTAGCTTGCATTTATGACGACTGTAACGTATATATAGAGGGGGGACAAAAGAAACGGAACTTTGGTCCAAAAGTAACGGGAATTTGGTCTCAAATTTTCCTGTTTCCCAGAAATTTGGTCTAAAAGTAACGGGAATTTGATCCAAAAAAATTTTTGGACCAAATTCCCGTTATTTTTGGACCAAAGTCCCGTTTCTTTTGTCCCCCCCTATACATCTATTAGCGTTGGTAGTATGGGTTGCCACAAATGCGCGCAGATATCACGACAGAGTCGAAACGCGTGTAAGGGCGCTCCTTAGTCGTTGTCACGCCCAAAAAAAACTGTTATGATTTGCATTGAGATTTCTCGAGATTCTCGACAACGTTGTCGAAAAATCGTAAAGTATTTGCAATTTTCAATGCAAATCATAAAAAACGATGTCAACGTTCTCGAAAAATCGTTGTCGCGCATTCGACAACGTTTAACAGCGTTTTTCATTGAGCTCGACAACGTTTCACAGCTCATTTAACAGTGTTTATTGGGCGTGACAACGTCTATGAGCACCCTAAATGAGTGAAAAAAACGCACGAATTGGTTTTCATCAGGATGCAAAGCTTTTTTCGTTCGAGAAGATTATTGCCATCGAGACAAGTCGCACAATCATAATTGTAATAAAGTTGCCTGAATTTCAATAAAATCGTGTTTATTGAAACGATTGGCAGAACATCATATTAATCGCTTCAACAAACACGATTGTATTGAAATTATGGCAAATTTATTGCAATTTACAATGGGCGTGCATTTTTCGACATCGGCTCTACGAAAAGAGTTACGATTTGATAAAAGCCAATTTGCACTACACGCGTCTCGATGCTGTCTTTTGTTGCACGTATTGTTGTTTCTCGTGTGCCGAAAAGCAAATTGCGGTGAGTATGCAAAATTGGTCGTTTTAAATCTAGAGTTTGCCAATTGCCAAAATTTCTATCACTGGATGTCGGGTTGTAATTTGTGGGCAATTGAGTTAAACAGACATTCACCGGTAGTAAAAAAGTACATCTCTGTAGCTGAATTGGGTCATTTGGGCACAGAGCCCTCCCGAGATACAAAAAATGAAAAAAATTTTCTTTTTATCCAAAATTGTAAAAAAATTTTAATGGCCTCCATTATGATTTGTCACCAAAAAACAAAGATTTTTTACCAAAAATGTCCAAATTTTTCCATTATTTCTACAAAATTTATCCCTTTTTGCCGAAAATCGTCAATATCTGAGCATTTTAAACCATCATTTTTCGAAAAACTTTTCGTGAGAAAATCACAATGGAGGATCCTTGTGATTTGGTGCGAGCTCTATGCTGGCTGTTGTTTCATTAGTTCATTGTGTTTAGTTTTTCATACTGTGCACGTTAATTTAATTCTTTCCAGTCTTGCTGCCGGCGTTTTTCAAAGTAAATGTTGAAAGTTTCTTTCTTTTTCCCCACGCTGTTTCTTTAAATATTTATTTTTTCTGAAATGTGTTGCTAAACTTATACTATGGTTTTGTATTATTTTGTGAACAATTTTACGGTTGTGAAATTCAGACTAATAAAGTTAAAGAAAGTTTTCGGTTTTGGTGCTTTTTCGGGTTTGCACCCGCGATTACTTCCCTATTTTAGACCGTTTAGTTCAGCATCACGAGAATTCAGGAGCGTGATAATGTTTACTCCACAAGGCCGATCGCGAAGACCTGGCGGAAATCTGTTGCGCTTTGGTGGAATAAAGGTTAGTTCCTTGCAGTTAGGGCCCATGGAGATAGGCAACAAAATTATTAATTTTTTTGAGTCTAAAAATTGAATTTTTCGAACCCAAATTGATAGGTGACATACACTATCTGCAAGCAGAGTCGCTGCTTACAGGCAGTGTTACTGTAACCAATGTTGCTGTGTGTTGATCTCCCTATATGTGTAGAATGAACAATTAAGAGTCAAAATCCTGTGCTTTTACCATATTAACGCATCTACAATATCCGTATCTACTCCGAGTTACCTCAAGTCATTAAATTGGGAGTTTTTTACAACCGGGAAATCGATTGGAAATGACTTCGAGCCAAAAAAAATTTTCTGACCCGCTTAAAGCGCGGTCATTAGGGGGAGCGTGCACCAGTGCGTATAAATATGATAGATGTTTAGTTGTATATATTCCTTTGATTGACGATCGATTTTTAAAAAGAATTTCACATTATTCCTAGCTCGAGATTATTTGTATGCATTTGTGGTGATCCTTAATGGCTATGCCACTGATAAAGGAGGGGTAAGAATTAGGGACAATCTCAGTCGAAATTTATTTGCCAAAACAGCCTACCGTAGTTCCTTTAAAATAACCCATCTCTTTCGAGGGGGGTTGAAAAAAATAATCTCGGGGTAGAAGAAATACGGTATATAGGCCTAAAATAATGCGAAAAATCGATTGCGCACATTCTCGAAGCGTGAAAAAGCTCCATGACCATGATTCAGGGGAAATAACAGTGTGTATTGAAGCGAAAATCGAAAAATTTTGAAATTTTTTACTCAAAATTATATTTTTTGGGTTAATTTCATGCGGGAATCGATTGTGAAGCATTCACGAAGCTTGAAAACTCTTCCCTGACCCTGATCCAGGGAAATTAGTACATGTTGGTATGAGCTGAAATTTTGACACTATATATTATGGATTTTTTAAACTACTCTTTGATTAAGGCTTTGATTTATTGCATGTCGAGTTCTATATTTGTATGCATTTTTTGTGACCCATAAAGGGGCGGGGGCAACAATCGGAGCCCGTTCTCCGGATTTTTTTGACAAAAATCAATTTTTTAACAGTAAATGAATTTTTGAAAAAAATTGATGTTTTACAATATTGTTCAGAATTTTAAGGGGAACAACTTTATAGAACATCACCTTTTTTGGAAAATTCATTTAGGGTGTTAAAAAGTTAATTTTTGTCAAAAAATTACGTCAGGAGAATGGGCACCGATTGTTACCTCGCTTTAATGGCTATGCCATTGATTAAGCGAAAATGAAATACTTTTTTTCATATTTTTGGATTTTCTAATTATTAACATTGTTTCAATTATTTCCCATTATATAATTATTATTTTTAATGTTTAATTTTAGTGCGGTAAGCCTTCATTTTCTTATTAAGTGTTGGAAATATTATTGTAGATATATTTCTTTGGTATACTGCGCTTTTTTCTAGAATGCCTCGATCTAAGGTAAGTTATTATGGACTTTTCATAAGTTCTCAAACTTCATTTTTCATCTATCCAAAACAATTTTTACTTTTTTCAAATGAAAAAGGTTAAAAGTGAAGTCCGAGATCTTTTGGATCAATGTATCCTATCTGAATGTCAGAACGGGCACTATTTGCACCTTTAATATGTCGATCCGGCGTCCACATGTACTTTCCGGGTTTATTTTGGAAAGTGCATTGGTATCGCTTTATGTAAGATGTTTATTTTTTGATGATAAATTTCTAGCATAAAAATAATTTTTTGGAAATATTTTAAAAAAATATTTCAGGGGCTTTTAAAAATAAATAAATTTTGGTAGCTCAACATGTCTGCAGTCAACATTTTGGAGATTTTTAATCTCATAAGTGATCTTATCAAGTTGGAATTCAGAATTATTCAAAAATTTACATTTTGGAGTGATTTCTTGCGCAACAATTTTTTATAACTTCCACATTTATACCAAAGTGTTAATTTCCGAAATGTTGAGCGACCAATTTTTTACTTGCTTATGTCGGTTGTAAGTTCCGGCATATGCATCGGTAAGTTATAAATGGCTGTGAAATCAAGCTTCTACATCTTTGAACTTCTTCTCATTCTTCATCTTAAGCTTCTACACCATCTACGTATCTGTGATCACGGAGGCAGGCAAGACTGCTTCGCTTTATGCGCACCTGTGATCACAGAGACAGGCAAGACTACTTCACTTCTTCATTCTACACTCTTCTGTGTCATCTTCGCCTTCAAGCGCACCTGTGACCACGGAGGCAGGCAAGACTGCTTCGCTTTATGCGCACCTGTGGTCACAGAGGCAGGCATGACTACTCCGTTTCAAGCGTAGCTGTGATCACGGAGGCAGGCAAGACTGCTTCGCTTTATGCGCACCTGTGATCACAGATGCAGGCAATACTACTCCACTTCTTCATTCTACACTCTTTTGCGTCATCTTCGCCTTCAACCCCACCTGTGACCACGGAGGCAGGCAAGACTGCTTCGCTTTTGCGCACCTGTGGTCACAGCTGCAGGCAAGACTATTCCGCTTCAAGCGTAGCTATGATCACGGAGGCAGACAAGACTGCTTCGCTTAATGCGCACCTGTGATCACAGCGTCAGGCAAGACTTCTCCTCTTCGTTCTACTCTCTTCTGCGCCATCTTCAAGCTTCTACATCGTCTAATAAGATCTGCGTGTACCTATGGTACACACCAATATCTTCTTTGATGCCGCGGCTGAAATGTTCGAATTTGTTGCGGTTATCATCGCCATATCAGTGATCCAAGATTCAGCGGTTTCAAGAAATGTTATTTACAAAGCTTAATGAAGGCCTTGCTGATCCAGCTTTTTAGTCTACCTTTAAATCCAATATTGACTGATAGAAACTATGAAAATTGAAAATAAAACTTTGACAAATTAAAGTTTCTGGAACAGCAAGATCTTCATGGATGATTTTTTTAGAAATCTGTAAGACATGCCAAGAAAGCTGAAAAAGAAGCCGCTGACGCAGCCGCCGCGCAAGAAGACGTATCCGCAACTTTATCTATATCATCAGCCGCGGTATCTACGAACAACGAAGTTGCATTTTTCGACCCGTCAGAAAATTTGGACTCCTCGAAAGAAGAAATTACTTATCCCAACTGTTCTCTTCAGGACAATAATATGAATAATGAAATCGAGGATTCAATGGCTTTTCTTTTAACTTCGGAATCTGCAGATCATAAAAAACAAGATTTATCCTCAAGAATTGAACCTATGAATGTCGAACACAACTTAAGTCAAGGAATGCTTTTGGATAGTTTAATGCTATCAACACCACTCCGACCTTCGCAGAGAACTATGCCACCACCTATGGAAATACCTGCAAAAAAACGTCGCCGTCGTATGGAATTTGAATTGCTTATGGAATCAGCAGACTCTTTGAGCTTAGAAAACCGTAGCAATTGGTCTCCCAGGTCATCTCGGCAAAGCATTGATGATGATGCTATGTCTGTTGTATCAAGAACTTCAGATGTTTCTGCCAACTCATCTTCGACAATTTCGAATTTAGACGACCTTCCACGACCATCACATTGGGACAACTACAATATAGCATCGCTTCGAATTGCTGTTATAAATGAAGGTGAAGAAATTTTGAGACAGTTTCGTGAAACTGACTGCTTTTTCGATCCATGGACACCAAGCATCGATGCTTCTTGGTATTTCCACATGCATTTGGATGAAGGTGCTATGGTTAGTGTTAGAAATCCACGACAATTTTTGTTCGACGCTGTTATCTTGCAGTATATGCTAAGCGTTGCAAGAGATGCTTTGGGTCTTCCAACTCCAATCCGAGTTGCAGTTATGCACCCAATTTACTCATCATACTTTGAACCGAATCGTCGCATTCAACAACGTCCGCAATATGAGTACACAGCAAGAGAATTAATCTATGGAAACCGCGACAATTTCGAAATTCTCTTAATTCCAATTCAACAAGAAGAAGTAAACGAGCATTGGACAATTGCCATCTACGATAAAAGAACCCCTCCACATGGACGCTTTAACTTTTTTGATCCATTGCACCATGAACCTCAACCATGGATAAAGAGTATGATAGACAGGATTCGAGTTACCGGTTTGCTTCGAAATAAAAAGATAAAAGGAAAACTTAACCGCGTTGGAATTCGAAAGTATAAGCGACAAGAAGATGGCGTTCATTGTGGACACCATATATGCTTCATTGCCAAGAATTACGTTCTTAACGATACTGATGTTTCCGACCCGAATTTCAATCCTGAAACCTTTCGTCGTGTGGAACTTTGTCGCAGTTTGGAGCCAGTATTCACACATTTCCGGAGTTCAGATGACCAAGTGCAACCTTTGATTCACCCTATTATTGCTTCTGATGCTGAAGATCAACTGTCTATGGCAACTGGATCGACAAGTTCAGATAGCACTTTTCTTCGAAGGTCATCAAGAACAAGAACTTCAACTATTTCTAAAAATAGTGTAAATGATACTCCTCGAACATATAGATCACCAGTTAATGAAGATCAAATATCAATAGAAATCGAAATCGAATCTACAACTTCAAATGTTACTATTTTGAGAAGATCTACAAGAAGTAGAATATCAACCATTTCAACTTATAGCTCCGTTGATACACCTCGATCATTATCGGATAAATATCAAGCATGGCATCAGCGGAAGAGTGTTCGAACTCGGGTGCTATATCATCGTGATAATCCTGGAAATCGTGAAGCACGTAAAGAAGGCCGCAGAAAGAAGAAATTTGATAAGAATTCAATCAATCCTTCCAAATGCATTGGTCATATTGAATATGGTCGAAATGAAGGAATAGCTCTAAATTCATTAGAATATTTCCCAGAATACTATGATTCCGGCAATTTCGATAAGGACTGCCCTGAATGTACAGCTTTACTTCTCAGAAGCGAAAATTACAACATTTGTTGCAACTTTGGAAGCATAAAGTTGCCACTTATCCCGGCTGAAAAAGAAGGATATCTTGGAGAAGTTATGCGCCCTAATCACCCGGATCATTCTGATTTCATCAAAAATGTCAAGGCTTATAACAATTCATTGGCTTTCTGCTCCATTTCGAACCATTGCATTCCCTCTGGCGAGCCTTATAGAGGCCACAAGAACCTCATAATAGTGAATGGAGAACTTCGCCATAATATCGCTGA